>JAQFVV010014183.1:0-46691 GCA_028023455.1 Epiperipatus broadwayi
ATATATATATATATATATATATATATATATATATATATATATATATATATAGACTCAAAAAAAAGGGTTACATAAATTACATGTGAAAACATGAGTTCTTAGATGCAAGTTGATACTCACTATTACATATGCAATAATGATTTACAATCTTGTTTATGATAAAAAACATTTACAGTAATTAAATGAATAAAACTTACTACATAACAAGATACATGTGTTTAATTCTGATTTACTTAGAATTTTTCACTGTGATGTTGAGAAAAATATATAGAATCACAAGATAGTCCAAGTGAATTATGAATGTATACAAGCAATTCTTAAAATCAATATCCATATGTGATGGTTTTATTATGTTGCTGAGCTGATATCTGGATGGATAAGGTGTTTCACAATCATTGGTCATAAATTATATGCTTCAGCTGATTGTTAATGGCCAATTTATAGTGGTGGTGTTCTGGTAATTCATGACAGATGGAACTGGTCTGGCAATTGTGGCTGCACAATAATTATAATATCATGTATATAATTTTGATGAGGCAGAAAAATTTTTGATAGATTGGTTAGGTTAGGTGAGGCACTTGATATTTCCCTATAAATGTACAACTGTCCATGAGGTCAGCATTCACTGGTATGAAATTAATGTCAATTGTTTTTTATTTTTTAAGGGGGCATTTTTTTTGGGGGGGGGGCAGGCTTTCTCTTGGTTTTATTAGGAATAGGAATGGGAAGTGGGGTTTGTATGGCTGAGGAATATGGAGAAATTATTTCCACAATTTGTGTAAAGATTTTCTTGGGTATATTACACATTTCCTGGTGCATTTGATTGTGTGATTGTTTCTGAAGCGGAAGGTGATTCAAGTTTGTAGGAAATCGTTGTAACTATTAAGTTGGAGGGTATGGTAAGCTGGACAAGTTCTGATACTGGAACTGGCTATATGTGAAAGGTAGAGGCTACATGAAGCATTTTATATAGTTTGAGTGAGAGATCCATAAGAGGAGTATCCAGATGTTAGGGATGTGTGATACAGAGATGCAGTAAACATACAACATATATATACAAAACAAAATACCTTTTTTTATAAAGTTTCTCATCTATAATATCATAGAGCAAAATACCAATTAAAAACAGGCATTGTAAGTGGAAATTACATAATCTAGTAACTTTATTTGTCTGATAAGCTTTAAATCAAAAAAGTAAATTCAATTTAATCTTTATATCTAAGTTTTTATAAGAATTGTAAATCAGATGAAATACTTATAAATGTTAATACTGAAAATATAACTGTCTAAATATCCACACATATAAATATTATTATTTTTATTTATATCTTTACAAAAACTTCAGTACAAAGCTAAAATTGAATTAAATTTTGATTTAATGTGTTTTAGGCAATATTTTTGTCAAGCATTGGTGGTCGAGAGGTCAGCGACAGCTGCTTTACAAGAAGTTGTCCCGGGTTAGCGGGTTCGCATCTCGGCTGATGCTATGACACAGGAGAAAAAAAAAGATAATAATTTAGCTTGCATTGTCTGTTTTCATTATACTATAGCTAAAAATATTTATAAAAGAATGCAGTTAAATTAAAATTTAATCTATTACGCTAAAAATCTATAACTCTTTATGTCAGAGTCTAATTTATTTGTAAGCATATTTATACTTTGTTACATTTTCATTATTTATTTGAAAGTGTTATCGTCTGATTTATGATAATTATAAAAATTTGAATCCAATGTTAAAAGTGAATTCACTTTTGGCTTAGAATATTTCAGACAAATACGATTACTAGTTGTTCTAACTTCAACTTGTAAAGACTGTTTTTAAGAGATACTATGTTTCGTTATAGACGACAATAATTTATAAAAAAACAAATATACTTTTTATTAAATTTCACACATTTAAATGCATTGAACCGGATACTCTATCCGATTCAAAAGTTCTTTCACGTAAATTAAAACCAAATTCTATTTTTGTAAAATTTAAAAGAAAATAAATTAAGGGTTTTATATGTGCAATAACGCACATACTAAGTTATAGGTTAAAATCTTATATTTTAAATCTCAATTGGTTTTAGTTTAAAATATTTTTTTTTTTTGTTTTTGTATGACGCTTGTTTTCTTTTAAGGTAATGAAAAGTAAACAAAATCTAATTAATCTGGTTATAAAAGTATTTTAATTAAAATACTTTTGATTTATTTTAAAGCTGAGATTTAGTTTGGCATTTTATTAAAATTAATTTTGTGATATAACGCCCTGGTCAGATGTTGTTTTTCTAATTAAGATTGGGTGGAAGATAGAGATTTACCCTGGTTGAAACTTGCAATAAAAGATTGTGAGGGAGATAATGATGGACATAAATAGCTCTGGGTTATTTCAAATAAGGTCAGATTATTCAGTTTATTATTGAGAATTCATCCACATTTTTCTGTTAGTGAATTACTGCATCACTGAATGATAGTAGTAGATATCCAGATGCCATGCCTATAATCTACACCATGAAGAATCTCCACAACATGATGGGCTAAACCTTTCCAAAGATGAACCTCTGGAGCTTCAAAATTGTGATTTCAATCATGACCTAAGTGCCTAGTCTAGAGCTGATCCCAATAGTGCTTCCATTCTCCTGAACCTGTAGTGAATTAAAGATGCCTATATGACTCTTTGTAAATTGAACTTTGCATGACCAACAGAACTTAATATTACATCGAGGTAACTTACCTTTTCATATTAAAATCAGGGCTAAATCTCTAATTAAGTCTCTATCAAATCTCAGCTTAATCTTAAAACGTAACTTATTTTTTTATATGATATCTTTTGCCTATTAAATGTAGATAATTTTTTTTAGCATTTATTCTATGTATTTTCTTATCGCATTTATAGTGCATATTGGAATCTTAGTTTTAAGATTTTATTTGTCAGAGCGTGTACTGAGAGTATATTTGGTAAAGCTATTTGTATTTATAAGTATTTCACTTTCTTAATAAACGCTTGGGCAGATGCAAATAATTTTCTGATTACTTACTTGTCTCCTATTGAGACTTTTAATTATTATATTGTAGCTTAAGTTTGGCCAATCGTTTGGTTGGTGATTCACCTGTTATATATGTCTGTTTTCCTTAAGTCAGAGATTTACTGCTCGCTCAATTTTAAGGGTTTTGTAAGTTTTCTATTTTGTTAAATTGGATTGTTTTCTCCAGTTCTATAATTCATACTCCTTAGTAACAATTAAAAGGCCCTCACACTATCATCTCTATTATTTTTTTCAGTAAAAATGCCTCTGTAAAGGAGCATTTCTTTTTTCAAATACGGTTGCAAAAAAAACCCCAATAAATTCATGATATTTAATAACAGTTGAATACAAAATAAATACGTATATAAAAAAAACATAATTGCGATGAAGACTTTTTTCTTATACATATATATCATTAAAAAGCAGTTAACACTTAGTCAATCCCAATATCAATAACAATCAACAATTTCAAACTGTTGTCAAGGCAACTTCCTTTTAACACTTATTATTTATATGTATATAAAAACAATTGATAAAATTTGATATCTAAAATTCTGCAATATTGAACAATATTTGCAAAAACTAAAAAATTGGGCTGTTTTCACAATATCTGAAGATTTGATAACTCCCTGAAGTTCAAAAGGTCCTGTGGAATATTTTGTATTTGTAAACAGATAATGTGGGCAGGAATAATTGTTGCATATCTTCAAATAAAAAAAATGTCAATATAGTCAAGCATTTTCATTATCCAGGGCACACATTTCACGTTTTAGACATTGACAATAATATAGATTTCACCAACACTAAAACTCCGCTTAGATGCAACTCTCATTGTTTAACGGCAGGGAGAAAAATATTTAAAAAAAAAACTGGTTTGCATCAATAAAACCATTGGTGCAGTTAAATTATCTTCATTTGGGATAAACTTCACAAAGTAAATCAGTCAATTGAGTTTATAATTTATCTCATTCCAATTGTTGCTGGTATTGTATTGAACAAATACATTATTCCCAGTACTGGTGTCTGACAGATTTAAAATAAAATATTAAAGTTTAATCCTGTAAACTAAACTGGTAGTTTTCTGATCATTTTCCTCAGTAAAATATTATAATTAACAACAAGCAATAGCATAAATGAATGAATCCAAAGATACATATTTATATGTTTATTTATGATCTATGATGTTTTAAATTATCAAAACAGCAAAATCCTAATGACCTTCATATAGTCAATCGACATGTAAAGGTTGCTTGCCAACATGCATGAGCAAGCACATGGTGAGTTTATTGGCTTTTTACCTCTGAATTTAAGATCAAGAAACAGCATGTCTTTTTTTCTTAGTTGTCTAATAGATTTCAATCAAAATATCAGGTGCATTTGAAGACAGGATAAATTTATGTGAATTTGTGAATAATTTTATATAAATTTCCAATCATGACAGAGAAAACTAAAGTATGGCTCTGCAGGAGACTGGAAATCAATCGACATAGGCAAGGGTTGGTTTTTAAGACAGAAAGAGTTAAGACTTCCCTGGTTATTGACCCAAATTGTTATTCAATGTTAACCATTTATTTAGATACTTATAACCATACAGATTACTTTCAAGTGAAGGAAGATTGCGGGCGCGCAAATAGGAAGAAATATTGTCTAATATTAAACAAGAAATTGTTGGACATTGTGAACTTAAAAGAAAAGGTGAAGAAATAAAAAAGAATAAATATTAGAAGCACAAGCAGAGTGGGATTTATTACAAAGAAAATGTGAAAGAAAACATTGTGAAGATTGATGATATAGAGACCGAGTGCCAAGATTAGTTTCAACTTAATGGAAGATACCAAATGAAGGTAATTCAGGTTTATGCCTCAACAAGTTCTCATTGTGATGAATAAGTAGAGGATTTTTGTATGGAAATATAAAATTATTTTTTTCAGACCAAATAACATTTTAAAATTGTCATTGATAACTGTATATTTAGTATTGGTAAACGTCTGAAAAATGAAAGTGCTGTGGTTAAATTTAGTTATGATAATAAAAATGAGAGAGAATATATAGCTGGGAAATTCACAGCAAAAAAAGTAGACATTATAAATCCTTTCTTTGAGAGACAATGCAAAACAAAAATGGACACGAAAACATAAAATTATGAATAACAGCAAATAATTTTTCAAGATTACAATGCTTTGAATAAATTGAATATGGAAAATGATTATTTATTAATAGGATGGAAGCACTGTTAATGAAAATCTGGACAAAAATTAAGAAAAAGTGTGTTAACAGGTATTATTCTTAAAATGTTAGAAACATTTCAGTGAATTTAAATTAGAACTTGTAAACCGTTCTAAAATATTAACAGATTTGGAAGACGGTTCAGACTTGAATGAACTTGAATGAAATCACTAAGTGCCGTTATAGAAAAGCAACAATTTACCAGTAAATTTTCTACTGAGATAAAAAAAAGGAAAAAGAAAGGAACATGAATTTTTTTAAATGATCCATTAAGTATTGAGTATTTAGAATTTTGTAAAATGGTAGAAAAAAGTTAATAACGATATAAGAAATAATTGTGAATTGAAAAAAAAAAGCTATAGAAGAAAAAAATGTCAAAAGTGTAAACCAACATCTTCGTATTGGAAGTAAATTTATTTCTGTAATCGAAGAGTTCGATAAAGAATAATATGAGAATAAAGAACAAGAAAATAAAGTATACCCTGCAATTATTATATCTTTTAAATTGCTCAGCAATTTAAAAAATGTGACGTGCAACGAAATCTTTAGAAAAGAAAAGTTCCAGAAAAATATAGATTTCTAATTGACATGGCATAGTGCCAATATTGAATTAGAGTTAATTAAAATAAAATATTTATTTTCTCAACTATATCTTTTTCTCTCTCGTCTCTCCAACGTTTATGGTAGTTCTAGTTCAACCTAACACAGGGGCAATATTCCAACAAATTATGTATATTATGTGGTCTGATGACACAAAAAGCATTTTGTTTGTTTTTATAGTGATTTTCTCAGACAAATATATTATTAGAAAAAGTATTTTGTTTATTGTTATTAGTTTGCATTTAATTTTTTTTATTATTAAAATGGCTATTCCAAATAAGATAAGAAAGTTGATATAGAAAATTAGTATTTCAAAAGAAGTGGACTAACCTTTTTTTATAGAAAGAAATAATAAATCACTGTGTCATATGTTTGAAAAGTATTTCAATTAGTAAAAAACCCAATATTAAGAGGCATTATCTATCAAAGCATTTTCATTACAACAAAATTGTTGGAGAAGAAAAAATATCAAAATAGAAAACTTGAAAATTATCTTCATCAATTGGATGACTTTTTTCATAAAAAATGCAAACAAGTCAGAAAATTCTGTGAAAGCAAGCTATATTACTTAAAATCAGAAAATTTGAAAACATTTTTAAAGTGGAGTTTATAAAATACTGCATCCTAGCTGCTGTAGAATTAATCTGTCCAGAACATAAAAAAATTGAGAACATAAATATATCACAAAGAATAGTTACAAAGCGAGTTGGAAAAATTACCATTAAATGTGGAACAATTATTAATAATGATGTTACTTTATTTTTAATTCACAAAAAATATGGCCCTCATTTAAAAAGCGAACATTGAAATTGGCCTACCAGTTGAAAAGTTTCCCCACCACTAATGATTAGACATAAATTAATTAAATTGTTGATCACATATAGCAGGTTAATTTTTAAATGATAGTTTTTATGTCACATGAATGATATTATAAATATGGAAATGACCCTTGACAGAAAAAGTTCCAATTCCTGATCTAAATGATGAATATGTATGAGATGAATAGAAGAATGCAGAAATAATCTTAACATTTAAGAAAGGTAATACAAAATTATTAGAAATTATAGTTCTTATCAGCCTTCTATCGGTTCTACACAAAATCTTTACCAATTTATTTAAAATAAGTCTACAATGAACTTTTTATTTTAATTAACCAAAAGAACAAGCTGTATTTAAAATGGTTTTAGAACAGCGGGTCATGTTCACACATTGAGAAAAGTTATAGAAAGATCTAATAAATATGAGTTTCCACTGCTTTGAGTTTATGAGTTATGAAAAGGCATTTGATTCTTTAAGCATTTTTAGGATTATTGAAACATTAGATCATCAAGACGTAGATTCAGGATATTGCTACATTTATATCAGTACATATCAAAATGCAATAACAGTGATTATATTACATGAGAAAGATGTAGACAAAATGATTCCATATCTACAAGATTTTTTTTTTGTTTTTGAATTTCTAAGGATGTTGTATAAAAGGTATTTTATGAATTAAAATGTAAAGAAAAATAAAGAAGTAAAAGTAAATAGACATTATTTAAGTTTTGCAAATAATGCGACTGTTTTCTTAAACATTGCTTCAGAACTTCAGAAAATATTGCAAGAGTTATCAGATAAAAATAAAGCATGACTAAATACTAAAAACATTAAGGTAAAGTTCAATGAACTTTCTCAAAAAAAGAAAAGAAAGACTGATAAAAATGAAAATAAAGATTGATAATCATGAATTAAAAGAAATTAACAATGACAAATATTTTGGTCAGATTATTAACAAGATAGAAATACAATAGAATGAAATTATGCATAGAATAAAAATTGGGAGAATGTGATTTTTGGGAGAAATTGAATATTAAAAGAAAAACATCTGTATGTTTGAAAGAAAACTTTTTAGATGTGTTTTACCGTTTCTTACCTATGGATCTAAAACGTGAACATTTAACAGAAAAACGATTCAGAGAGTTCAGACTATTCAATACAGTATGGAAAGTTATGTTAGGAGTAACAAGTAGAGAAGATAAATAAAGTATATGGATGAGAGATTTGATATCATTGAAAAAATTAATAGACTGAAATGGGGCTGAGATGCTAAAAATGATTATAGTGGGTGGACAGTTTAAGTTTTGAAGAGGACACTGCCTCTTTGACGGTTAAAATATGTAAAAAGAAACAACATATAAAATGTATGAATGAAATGAGGATTTTGCTGATATGTTGTGAAGAAGAGAGAACAAGGGTATGAGAAAATGGTTTAAACTTGGATAGACCTTTATTTTGCTCCTGTAAGGCTTTTCTATGACTTATTTAAGAAAAAAAGTCTTCCAGGAGTAAAATGAACATCTATGCAAAAGTTAAATAGTGATTTTCTCCATAGTTTAAATAAACATAGGTAATTTGAAAGACAAAGAAGTTTAGCAAAAAGCAGCTGTGCTTTAAAAACAATGAATATAAGAAAATAAATTAAACTTGAAGAAACATTCATTTTGCAGTGAATTGACAATTTTTGTAAAGCAAGGCAGGAAACCAGATCATGTGCCAACTCAGACTAACGAAAGCTCTCAATCAGTACTTAGACATTTTCAAAAACGTATATAAAATAGCCCGGGATAAAACATCTATTTAAACGTGGGCATAGAGCAAATGTTGAATTAAAAGTTAAGTAAAATAAAATATTTATTTTTTCAACTACATCTTTTTTTCCTCCAACCTTTATAATAGATCTACATTCTACCATGCAATATTCCAACAACCAGACTACAGATTTAATCTATGATGACATTGAGAGCATTTTATTTGTTTTTGTAGTGATTTTCTCAGAGGAAATGTATACTACTAAAAAGAAAACTCAAATTTTACTTCGTTTTATTATTATTCAAGCTAAATGCTTTGGCAGTGAAAAATAAGAAAAGCTTAAAACGGAATTCTGATACAAAGTGAGAAGAAGTAAAATGGAATTTTTATGCTCTTAATATAGAGTGTTGAGCATGCTTTCAATATAGATGGCTATATCAAGTAAAATAAGAAAAAATGACAGAAAATCACTTATTTAAAAAAAAAATGAACCAACACATTTTTTATAGAAATAAATAGCCCTATGTTTGGAAAATATTTCATTTAATAAGGAACCAAAGGCACTATTTATCAAAACATTCTGGTTACAACAAAATTGTTGGAGAAGCAAGAAATATCAAAATACAAAATTGAAAACAAACTTCATCAAGTGGCTGCCTTTTTTTCATAAAAAGTGCAATCTAAGTGAGAAATTTCTGTGAAAACAAGTTACATTATTTAAAAAACAACAACAGAAAATTTGAAACCAGTTTTTAAAGGTGAATTTATAAAAGGCTGCATTCTATCTACTGCAGAATTTATCAATCTAGAACATAAAAAAATTTGAGAATATAAATATGTCATGAAGAATAGTTATGAGGCTAATTGAAAAAAATTGCTATTAAATTTAAAACAATAATTAATGATGTAACAGTCATATTTGAACATCCATGCAACAAAATCCAGAGTTTTGGTAAATTATACCAAGGCTGATCTAGATGAGAGTTTGAGACCAAATCTGACCGCACCTCAGCTCCTTCACCAACACTCCCTGACTTACTATCTTATAAATGACATATATGAGGTCACACTTGTAATCTTTTAATTTCCGTGCCAGCAATAGCAAAGGGTAAAATGAGAGACTCAGGGATAATTAACTGGATGTTTATAACTTAACCAAAAACACTCACACAACTTATGGCTGATTATGATATTAATAGTTATGGATGGTGATTTAATATAAATAAAGTAAATAATACTGCAGACGTTAATATCTTTTAAAATTATTTAATATCAACAAAACACAAACAATAACAATTAAAGATACTGCGTATTCCACTCACAGGTGGGATGGTGAAAATACGAACTACACATTCTGTAATCAATTTTGCTTAACGATCATCATTTATTATATCATTATACATTAATAATTATTTTTACGTCTACACTGATGTCTAAATTATGTTCTGCCATTCCTACTCAGTTTGTTAAGGGTTAAACTTTAAGAGAGTGGCAACTTTATACAATGTGTACTTAAATTTATCATTATGTGATGAGCAGTCAATGTGCTCTTTATGTAGGTATTCTTAGATAAACTAGATCTTAGGTTCAGATCAATGCTGAACAATTAATATAACAGCAGATGAACTGGCATTTTGTAGCATAACTTCAGAAGCTATGGCGCTATGCAAATTACATCAGAGGTGCAGCTTGAATACATTTTTTACTCATGAGATTCAGCAACGTTTACTTGGTTCTCAGATACCGCTCGCCTGCTATACGTGAACTTTTAGTTCGGATGATTGAACAGCCATAATATACAATGCTGTATTCAGTGTTCCAGTTTTAAAGGAGGAAATGGGAATGACCCTTAAAATCATGATCTCATTCAAGATAGAGGGCTGTCCGAACTAGGGGTGATAAGATAGCCCTTAAAACCTAATCTTATCTTAATAATTATATGATAGCAAGGCAGAATGCACATCAGTGCTTCGTAAAAAATCATTCACAACACTTTCTAAATATTAATTATTACAATTAGTAAAGTGCGAAATCTATAGTTTCTTCTGCAAACTACCTTATGCCAGTTAGTTAAATAAGCACAGAAATGGTGCTAAAGAGGACTTTATTAAAAATGATCTAGTTTATTAATTAACTACATATTCTATGAAATTACATTAATGGGGTCTAAAGCATATCTGGGGTTTAAACTTGGCTAACTACTAAATATGCCTTAAATTATCACTCTCCCTTATTTAACCAAACAAACCTTTTAATAAGCAACATATATGTGATATTAAGCTAAACATAGCAGCTTAAATAATACATCAAAGTAGGTTTCAGACCAGAGACTATCTATAGATATGCCAAATGGCATACATTACTTTACTTGAGAACAAAAATGTCTCTTTAAGTTTATAATAATCTCTGCTCTGAAGGCATAAATCAATAAATGCATTTTAACAAAATATACATATATAGATGCAAAAGTATAGACATAAATAGAGAAAATAATAAGGCAAATAAGCTTTTATAAGTTGAGTTTAAAAAGATTTAAGAATTTGAGATCAGGCAAGATTTACCTTTTAACTTTTAAAGTATTTTAAATTATACAGGTTGAGATACGTTTATCTAATACAGTTAATTACTTTAAGAGAGAATACACTTTTTAAACATCGTTTGATTAATTTATAAGATTTGAATTGAAGAGTTTGTGCACAGCTTTAGAAAAGATTTATAGATTGCTATAGCTTTTAGATTTAGCTTGGATTAGAAGTTGTTACCGATTATTTATCCAAAGGCTTGCAGCTTGGCAGTATGAAACACATGTATGGATTGATTTATCTGAGCTAGTTCATTGATGGGCTATTCTTTCAGTAAAGTTGTGGTTTGGGTCTCCGGTCTCCATAAACGTTCTAGCCACCAGGAAGGTGGCTTGTGCTTCTTTAGCTGCTGGTTTCCATGTCAAAACTTAGGCAAACTGCCTGGGTACAGGTTAACATGAGAGTACAAGCAAAATGGAATAATGATTTCTTTTCAACTGGTCTTTTTATATTTCTTTAACCCCCCTCTTGCAGCTCATTCACAATATTTATTTTTGGACTTTAAACTTAAGAAGTCTTAATTTCATCCACTTCAAAAGAATTGGTTAGATTGATTTCAGGCTTAATGTTTTAATTGTTCCTTTTTTTTATTTCCAAGATTCAAGTTCAGCTGATTTTATAGCAGGTTTAATTGTCCAATTTTTATTTTATTAAGAATCATAAAGTCTGGGTTTATACCAGCGGTGTCTCATAAGATTGACAAAGTTTTTTTTTTCTTTAAACATTGAATTTCTTTTCTTTTCTTTTCTTGAAAGAGGTTTAAGCTTCTAACATTTTAACATACACGTGAGAAATCTACATTTGTTTTTAATTGCTATACGAGGTTAAGTACTTTAGTAATTGGGGAACTTCAAAGAGGTTTCTAATAATTTAGAGAATTATGTCCTTATATAATACAATTTTCACAGCTTAAAACCAATTTAATTATTTAAAATCATAAGATAAATATTTATAAAATTATAAGGTGTGTCATTATATAATGATAATATCAATCAGATGTGAATATACAATTTTTAGCAAATAAAATATTACAAAATGTATATACAATTATAGCAGATGTGTGTGCATATACAATTACACACATATACATGTAAATATATGTTTTTATATATGTTAAATTCCCAAGTATATTGTTATATATATGTGTACCTTTAGGTTTGAACTAGGGAAGTTAAGGCTACTATTTTATAGAATAGGTGAAACATATGATGATAAAATCATACTGTTTAATATCACTGAAGTCCGGGAACAAAAAAAACAAACAAAAAAAATGAATTTACTTGTTATGATTGAAATAAGTCATTTTCTGTGTATAAGATTTATGAAATTTATTTCTCTGACTTCTACGTTGTATCAGCACCTCCCATCCTAACTTTAGTCTATTCAGTACAAAAAACAACAACAAAAAAAAAACAAAGGACATACAAATAAATCCTTACATGGTAAAATCTAATCCATTCTCCCTACATCTAATACCTAATTGTTCATAGGGATAAAATATACCTAAGCATTACTCTTACATATAGAAAAATATATAACCATTCCTCTACATCTACTAAATATGCTACCATATCTATGATTATTCATATTGGTGAAATAATAATAATAAAAAAAACTACCTCTACCAATAGGCTTATCACCATACCTATATATTCTTACTGGTAAAATGTGATCCGATCCGTAAATATTAACTATCCCCGATGCATCTGGGGTTTTTGTTTTACAGTCTATTTCACCTTTGGCTCTAAGCATTAGAAACCTTGTCAGCTTTGAAACCTTATTCTTTGGAACATTATCTCTAATCTCTTGAAACCTTGATCCTCGAAACCTTATCCGCTTTCTCATATTCGAACCATATGATTTTCTCCTACTAAAGACATAAGTATCTTCTTTTCTCCTCTTCCTTTTTCACCCTGTCTTTCCCATTTGGGCTCTAGTATCTGGGCTACTCTCACCATCAAACATCACTCCATTCCCCCAGGCCTTGATCTCAGACTTAGCTCCACTATCTTCTTCCCCTTGATCAAACTTATTCATTTTGGAAATTTCTGAGAAACGTCTGTCTTTTAAAACATTCCTATTTATGCAAGTTTCAGTAACCTCAATTGCCTTTAGTTTTGGTACTTCTGGGTAAGATTTTGGCTTAATTTCTCCAATAAAAATAACATGTTTAGATAAGGTTGAAAGAAGATTTACTTTATATTCTTCCCTGGATTTACTTCCATATCTATAGAGTCCTCAATGTTCTGAACTATCTTTTGTCATTCAAAAGGTCCCTGCATGATTTCTACATCAGGTTTCACCCCTTCCATGTTTTTGATATCAATTTCAGTTTCTGAATAGATTTTTGAATCTTCTGATATCTCCATATTGATATTACAATTATCCATATCCACAGCATCAATTCTAGACTCTTCAATGCTGTTGCCATTGATTTTAGACTCGTTTAAAATTTTGATATCAATTTTAGATTTTATTAAATCTGCTTGCAACTCCTCCGCAGTCTTTGTATCCATTTTAAACTCTTCTATTGTTTCTTCATCAAGTCTTAACTTTTCCTCAGTTTTTGTATCAATTTTAGACTTGTCAATCCCTACAACTATTTTGGAGTCTTCTATTATCTCCACATCCATTTCCCACTCTTTTACTTTGTTTGATACTACATCGGTCTTGGCTTCTGTGTTTACTGCTTCTCCTTTTGCAATCTTAGATATATATTCCCCAACTAGCAGTTTTCCTATAGGTGGATTGACAATTACAATATCACCCTTTTTGCTAATCTCAAATTTTGTTTTATCAATAATAGGATTTTCAACCTGTAATTCCTTTGAAATCTCTGTGATTGGAACTTCTAAAGTTTCTTCAACTTGCTTTAATTCAATGGTATCCTCTGACTCCCTTTCTGTTTTAACATATTCCTCCACTAAACTAGTTTTTTCCTTCATTTCCAACATCTCTTTTTGACTACTAACTTGTAACATTTCTTCTGCAACCTTTGAATTGATTCTTTGTTCTTTTAATCTTATTTCAAAAGGAGATTCTGCCTTTTCTTCTTCCTCTGTATCCACATACTCCTGGTTACTCTCCTTGCTCTCAATTTCTCTACCTATCTCTACAACTTCTTCAACCATTCTTTCCTTAGTTGCCCTTAGCTCAACCTCTTCTGAATACAATATTACATCTTCTTTGACTTTCTCAGTAACTCTACCCTCTTCTCTAGCTTTTGATAATCTATCTGGCAGTTCCAGCTGACACTCTCTTCCTTCCTCCAGACTACCATTAATTTGAGCTACCGTTCCCTGTAATAACAACTCCTGCTTGGCTGCCTTGTCCCTGACTTCCTTTTCTTTCTTCATATTTTGATCCCTTTCTTCCATCTCCCTCTATAGGGCATATAACCTATCATATCTTTCCTTCTCCCTTTTTTTCTCTCCTCGTCTCTTTCCCTGTCTCGTTTTTCTCTTTCCCTGTCTCTTTTTTCTCTTTCCTTGTCTCTTTCTTTCTTTTCTGCTTCTTTTTCCTTCTCTCTTTTTTCTTTTCTGCTTCCTTTTCCTTCTCTTTTCCTTCTTTTCTGCTTTTTTTTCTGCCTTATTTTGTGCCAACATGCTGAATATGGCTGCTAACACTCCCTCTCCTTCCTTTGTTGCCTCTTCCAAAGCTTTCTCTGGCTTCCTCTCAGATTGCTCCCCCATATCTGAGTTGTTTTCCTAGTTTTCAGCATCCCCACTTCTCGTACTTCTCCCTACTATATCTTCTTCTGCACTATTAATTTCTACTATTTCTCTTCCCGATCTTAACCTCTTTCCTTTACTCTCCACTCCCTCTTCTAGCCTTCCCTCTCTTGTCTCACTCTCCTCTATCATTGCTTCCTCCTCTGTACTGTTATCCATTCTGATTTTTGCTAAATGTGCTTTAATTTATTCTCAACAGCGTATTACCATCCTCCCCAAAGAAAATACTGTCTATGGATTCTGCCCTACCACTAGTAACTACTTAGAACTGAACCAAGCCCTTATTTTATCTAGCATATAACATCAAAACCAAAAAATTTAAATAATAATAATAAGATTTGGTCTTACCCATGCTTGTCTTCCACTGTGTCTTCTTTCCACTGCAGAGCTGCCATTACTATTTCTTTTAACTATGATTGCCTTTTTTTAAAACTTCATTTCCCTTTTAAGTACACACATATATATATAGAACAATCTTGCCTGATCATTTGTTTATTCACTCTATCTAGTACCATTGAATCACCAACCAAATCTCTCAATGGTGAGTCCTTTCAATTCTCCTCCCCTGACAACATATTTATATGAGGAACTCTCAGCTATTTAAGAGCACTGGGTGCCAGTTGCCAGTGGATGAGATACCCGTATCTATATATAAACAGTATTGGACCTCACAATATGCATTGCTGTTTATGTAACAAAATTTAAAATTTTTCGTTTATTTCTCTTTACAAAAAAAAAAAATTGTCAGCCATAGTGTGTTTACATTCCAACTCTAGTGAATTTGATTTGAGAAAATGTGTTATACAACACATAACATAGAATAGATATTTACATTTTTCACTCACAGACATATACAACTGCGGATAAAATTAGAACAATCTCAGCCACTATTTTCGATTACAATTGACCGCTCTTTTGTGGCAAAAAAAAAATTACTATTGACATGCATACATATATATAAAATATTTCAAAATGTTTTTACTTGTGTATAAAATTTGAAATCAATCTCAGTCATTGTCTTCAATCACAATTGAATGCCCTTTGTGACAAACAAAAAAAAAATTACCATCAACATGCGTATATATATGTATAAAATATTTAAAAAAAATTCTTCTTATTTAGCTATTGCTTTTAATCATAATTTAAATTCTATTCTCGACACACGTATATATATATATATATAAACACTTCAAAATTATTCTCTTCCTATTTAACTATTATTTTTAATTACACTTGAGAAAAAAAAAGTTTATTATCAATACGCACATATAAAATACTCTTGAAGAAAATCTTTCATGCTACCTACCGATTCTAGCATTTATGTTTAGAAATCTTATAATCTAAAACAAAACCTTACTTTTCAATCGCATATATATAATTGACAAAAGCGAAATTAATTGAGGCAGTATTACTGATTTTAACCTTGGCGTTTAGAAATCTTTTTACGAATTCTATAATCTAAACGAAATTTTACTTTTTCACTTGCATATACATAAAACTGATAAAATATGAAATTAATTGCCACTGCCTTTAAATAATAAGCAATCAAAAAATATCAAAAATACCAAAAATATAATAATCAAATGCTTCTCTGAGACAAAATAAAATTTTCACTACCAATATGCATATTATAAATATACATATATATATATATAAATTCTATGTATATCATAAATCTAAATAATTTGACAAAATATAAAATTGAACTTCAACATAAATCTATATAATTTGTGCATTCGTATCCGTGAAAAAATTTACATATCTATTTTTTTCTTTTCTCCCCCTTCCCTCAACATGCATTTAGTTCAGGGCGTGGAGAAAATTAATGAAACTCCACATTTGGCGTTCGTATTCGGGAAAAAAAAATTTACACATATATAATGAGTGATACGAAACACACCCATGTTACCATCCCCTCTCATGTATGTAGGTTTATATTCGAATGCCCCAGTTGGCGTGACATTCCTGAAAAAAAAAATACTATGTAACAGTCATATTTGAACATCCACACAACAAAATCCAGAGTTTTGGTAAATTATACCAAGGCTGATCTAGATGAGGGTTTGAGACCAAATCTGACTGCACCTCAGCTCCTTCACCAACACTTCCTGACTTACTACCTTATGAATGACATATATGAGGTCACACTTGTAATCTCTTAATTTCCGCGCCAGCAATAGCAAAGAGTAAAACGAGAGACTCAGGGATAATTAACTGGATGTTTATAACTTAACCAAACACACTCACACAACTTATGGCTGATTATGTAATATATATATTAATAGTTATGGATGGTGATTTAATATAAATAAAGTAAATAATACTGCAGACGTTAATATGTTTTAAAATTATTTAATATCAACAAAACACAAACAATAACAATTAAAGATACTGCGTATTCCACTCACAGGTGGGATGGTGAAAATACGAACTACACATTCTGTAATCAATTTTGCTTAACGATCATCATTTATTATATCGTTATACATTAATAATTATTTTTACATCTACACTGATGTCTAAATTATGTTCTGCCATTCCTACTCAGTTTGTTAAGGGTTAAACTTTAAGAGAATGGCAACTTTATACAATGTGTACTTAAATTTATCATTATGTGATGAGCAGTCAATGTGCTCTTTGTGTAGGTATTCTTAGATAAACTAGATCTTAGGTTCAGATCAATGTTGAACAATTAATATAACAGCAGATGAACTGGCATTTTGTAGCATAACTTTGGAAGCTATGGCACTATGCAAATTACATCAGAGGTGTGGCTTGAATGCGGTTTTTACTCATGAGATTCAGCAACATTTAATCGGTTCTCAGATACCGCTCGCCTGCTATACTTGAACTTTTAGTTCGGATGATTGAACAGCCATAATATATGATGCTGGATTCGGTGTTCCAGTTTTAAAGTAGGAAATGGGAATGACCCTTAAAATCATGATCCCATTCAAGATAGAGGGCTGTCCGAACTAGGAGTGATAAGATGGCCCTTAAAATCTAATCTTATCTTAATAATTATATGATAGCAAGGCAGAATGCACATCAGTGCTTCGTAAAAACTCATTCACAACGCTTTCTAAATATTAATTATTACAATTAGTAAAGCGCAAAATCTATAGTTTCTTCTGCAAACTACCTTACACCAGTTAGTTAAATAAGCACTGAAATGGTGCTAAAGAGGACTTTATTAAAATGATCTAGTTTATTAATTAACTACATATTCTATGAAATTACATTAATGGGGTCTAAAGCATATCTGGGGTTTAAACTTGGCTAACTACTGAATATGCCTTAAATTATCACTCTCCCTTATTTAACCAAACAAACCTTTTAATAAGCAACATATATGTGATATTAAGCTAAACATAGCAGCTTAAATAATACATCAAAGTAGGTTTCAGACCAGAGACTATTTATAGATATGCCAAATGGCATACATTACTTTACTTGAGAACAAAAACGTCTCTTTAAGTTTATAATAATTAATAATCTCTGCTCTGAAGGCAAAGCATAAATCAATAAATGCATTTTAACAAAATATACATATAGAGATGCATAAGTATAGACGTAAATAGAGAAAATAATAAGGCAAATAAGCTTTTATAAGTTGAGTTTAAAAAGATTTAAGAATTTGAGATCAGGCAAGATTTACCTTTTAACTTTAAAAGTATTTTAAAATTATACAGGTTGAGATATGTTTATCTAATACAGTTAATTACTTTAAGAGAGAATACACTTTTTAAACATCATTTGATTAATTTATAAGATTTGAATTGAAGAGTTTGTGCACATTATTTATATT
Source organism: Epiperipatus broadwayi (assembly GCA_028023455.1). Lineage (NCBI taxonomy): Eukaryota > Metazoa > Onychophora > Udeonychophora > Euonychophora > Peripatidae > Epiperipatus > Epiperipatus broadwayi. The sequence goes on from JAQFVV010014183.1 coordinate 18,527, forward strand.
ATATAGCTAGCTTTAGGAAAGATTTATAGATTGCTATAGCTTTTAGATTTAGCTTGGATTAGAAGTTGTTACCAATTATTTATCCAAAGGCTTGCATCTTGACAGTTTGAAACACACGTATGGATTGATTTATCTGAGCTGGTTCATCGATGGGCTATTCTTTCAGTAGGGCTGTTGTTTGGGTCTCCAGTCTCCATAAACATTCTAGCCACCAGGAAGGCGGCTTTTGCTTCTTTAGTCACTGGTTTCCATGTCAAAACTTAGGCAAACTGCCTGGGTACAGGTTAACATGAGAGTACAAGCAAAATGGAATAATGATTTCTTTTCAACTGGCCTTTTTATATTTCTTTAAACCCCCCTCCCTCTTGCAGCTCATTCACAATCTTTATTTTTGGACTTTAAAACTTAAGAAGTCTTAATTTCATCCACTTCAAAAGAATCGGTTAGATTGATTTCAGGCTTAATGTTTTAATTGTCCCTTTTTTTTTATTTCCAAGATTCAAGTTCAGCTGATTTTATTGCAGGTTTAATTGTCCAATTTTTTTTTTATTAAGAATCATAAAGTCTGGGTTTATACCGGCGGTGCCTCATAAGATTGACAAAGTTCTTTTTTTCTTTAAACATTGAATTTCTTTTCTTTTCTTGAAAGAGGTTTAAGCTTCTAACATTTTAACATACACGCGAAAAATCTACATTTGTTTTTAATTGCTATACGAGGTTAAGTACTTTAGTAATTGGGGAACTTCAAAGAGGTTTGTAATAATTTAGAGAATTATGTCCTTATATAATACAATTTTCACAGCTTAAAACCAATTTAATTATTTAAAATCATAAGATAAATATTTATAAAATTATAAGGTATGTCATTATATAATGACAATATCAATCAGATGTGAATATACAATTTTTAGCAAATAAAATATTACAAAATGTATATACAATTATAGCAGATGTGTGTGCATATACAATTACACACATATATGTGTAAATATACGTTTTTATATATGTTAAATTCCCAAGTATATTGTTATATACATGTGTACTTTTAGGTTTGAACTGGGCAAATGAAGGCTACTATTTTATAGAATAGGTGAAATGTATGATGATCAAATCATACTGTTTCAATGATAATGATGTTACTTTATTTTTAATTAAAAAAAAAAAATCATGACTTGTTTAAAAAGAGAAAGTTGAAATTGGCATGCCAGTTGAAAAGTTTGCCCACTCCTAATGATTGGAGGTAAATTAATTAAATTTTTGTTTAAATATAGTTGGCTAATTTTTAAGTGATAATTTTGTATGGCCTGGAATAATATTATAAATATCCAAATGATTTTTTTAAAAAAAGATTCCCCATCCCTGTTGTAAAGGATGATATATATAGTTTAATTTAGATTCAGAATAGATAAGCTTTTTAAGACTGATAGTAACTGAGTATCATACTTACAGTTTAGTTTAATTTAAGATGCATTCCTGGAGTACGTAAAAAAATAATATGTACAACCACTCTATTTTGTCCTGGATTTGAATCTGGTTAAATAAAGTTGATTTTTTAAAAATCATACTCAGGGTGTTTTTTCAGGTAAAAGAAAAGAAAAAACTCAAATTCCTCACCATCTGGTAATTGGCTAGACTGAACAATAAAACCCTCATCTTTACTTTTTTTCTATGACATGCTGTTAAAAAAGCCTTTGTCCTGCAATAGAATATTTTATAAGAAAATCATTTTCTTTTTTACTCAATTTCAGTTGTTATTATAAATAAAAATAATCAATATTGCATTTACAACCTCATTTAAAACCATTTTTAGATTCTGTTGACATTTGTCATAGTAGTTGGATTTTGCTCAATACTTACAGTAAGTGCATTTCTGCCTGAAACAGAATATGAGAAGAACTGCTGCGCCTGGTATTGGATGAGAATCGATATATTTAAGAATAATATATTTGAAGCTGCTTGGTTTAATTTGCCAGTACCTGGTAATGTATACATATGATAATGAATTAGAATATTTTTATTTATTAGAAATTTAATGCTGATAATAATTTAAATTTTTTTTGTTTAGTCAGTTTTTCTCATTCACTGTATATATATATACACACACGCACACACGAGCAACATCGGTTTTCATGTGTAAAAAAAAGTGAATAATGTTTTGAACTCTTCTATGGTAGGTCTTTATTTAAGTGTCTAAATAGTTCAAAAAATTCTTTGAAGCCAAGCTCTAGTTAAAGTATGAAAATAATTTGTTTGCTTCGATTTGATGTTTTATTTATTATTAACACAATCTTAAGAAAATCTAATTTTGTTATACATATGTATTGTTGAAAAATTTTGAATTATGATATTATTAAAACTGTTAAGTATGATGTTTTTCCACACTTTTCTCCAGATCATTCTGCAAACGTCCATTAGTAAATCGACTGATTAACAATAAAAGTATATATATATATATATTAATTTTGATGATACAATATATGAGTCAAATCAATGGTTTTTGCTTAATTGTGTAATCTAATTTATTTTTATCTAATTACAATAATTTAAGCACTCACATTGTATATATATATAATAAATTACTATTAATATATATTTATATATTTGATTGTGTTAATATTAGCATTAAACAGGCATATCGCAAATGTGAATCCACATTTATTATCTACGAAAACCTATCCACTTAATTTATATAAATATAAATTGATGCAATCGACTTATTTATGTATGATATCACTGCAGGGAAGATTTGATTGTCTATAGAGATTCATAGAAGTTTTGATTCAAATTCTCACTATATAAAATATCTATATTTGACTTCTAACTTTTATAACATCTAAAATATTAATATGAATAATTGGACATTAGCAAAATAATTATAATTAATTTATATTTCTAAAATTGAATTATATTGCATTTAAATTATTATATTTATAATGTATGTGTTTCACTGTCACAGTTTATTCAAATTGTCTTAGAGCAATTTTAAAAATAAAAAAATAAATGATATGCGGGGTGGAAGCTATTTTTGTTCTGGTATTGAAAGTTTTGAATAGGCTGGAATTATTATTACTGATATTTTAAATTTTATTTATAAATGTAGGAAGACAAAAACAAAAAGATAAGCTGAGATAAACATACGATATTTGACCATTTAGCAATCAACTTCCAAAATCTACATGATAAGAAAACTTGCAAAAATAATTTTAACTAACTTTTAATACTGTAGAGGGCGCAATCAGAAAATATCAATTGAGTTTGCGTATATCCAAGAAATACGGTTCTTATCTAGTATTCATTACGATGTGAAAGAAAAATAAATCGCTACAAATTTGCCTTTATTATATAAAAAAAATACTTGATTTTTTTTTTTTTACAATCTATGAATTATTTGCACAATTACACCACCACTGACTTGGGAATTCGCTGTAGCTCGTAAATGCAAATTACTACCTGCATTGACTATAATGCAGCTTTACAAAACATGGCTTATTACTATACTGATGGCTTAAACATTATGGCTTGATATTAGTTATGTATAAATATATCATTAGTCATACATCCGATATTCGTAACGATATTAGAAAAAATAATTTGTATGTATTCCGACCTTAGAAGGATTAAAGTAATTTTAATCGATACATTAAATTTTAATATATAAATATTTAAATTAATAAAAAGAAAACGTAAATAAGTTATTGTGTTTATATGCGATCGTAATATACAATATATATATACCTAAACATTCTGATAATTCGTTCACTTGATATCTTGGCTAGGCATAAAGTCTAGTCCAATTGCCATGCATTCTATTGAAGCAAGAGACTTCAGTACTATTGTAGGTGTGCCTAACACTTTCAGCTGCAGTATGGCAGCTTGCCTACTATCAGATTTAGTATCTAGCATCTTCTGATTTGACAATGAATGGGTCTCAGGTGCCGTGATGTTTTTGCAATTAAATATGAGTTAACTAGAGTAATATCTATTGTTCTTTGATTCTATCTTCAAGTGAACTATCAATCATTGAACATTTTTATCCATTCATCTGTTTCTATCATAGATTATATTTTATCTATTTATATATTCATTGATCTATAGCAGTGAATGACGAATGCGATCAAACATAGCAAAGTTAATTGTAAATTCATATCATGAATATATATGTCTATATGTATGTGGTGTTGAAATACATAATTAGAAAATAAAATATAGCTTAAATAAAATAATTCAAGCTAGATAAGTAAATTAATAATAAATTATATTCTCAAATGGAATAGAAATATATGATTAAAAATTTGAAAATTGAATAAAGAAATATTCCTAATTCCCTAAGATAGATATGAACAAAAAGTCTTATATTAAATAAAAAGATGAATGTATATATATATCATTATATTTGTATCTTTCTTATGTTTTAATTTATGACGATTGAATATTATTGTTGCTATAAATCTTTCAGAGAATAATACTCAATACCTGAAATTTTTGTAAGGAGAAATATATTTGGAATAGAGTTAACATAACACTATACATTTCCAATTTTAAAATTTACTGTGAATATCAAAATGTTTAATAAATTAGATGAATTGATCCAATCCTGAAAATGAAGATTTATGAAGGTTACAATTGTGTCTATAAGTTAGAAAATAAAAAGTTTGAAATAAAAAAAAAAATCTGTCTGATTGATGATAAGAAGATATAATTAAAATTTTACAGTGCAAATGAGAAACTTTATTTATAGTTATTAATTCATCAAAATTGGAACAGAATAAAAATCTTTATCCTGTTCTTCCATAAAATAATAATCAGAAAATAATAATAAATTCTTTATAACAGCTATATAAATATCAATAATAATTTTACACATAAAAAGCTTTTTTCAGCACATGGTTTGGTGCCATTTCAAATGTTAATAATCTATTTAGTGATAAATTATTTCAGACATGAAACTAGTGTTCAATAATGAAATTAAAACAAGCAATAACAATATAATTCATTAAAACAAATCAAAATCCTCATACATAAATCCAGTAATTACAAAATAATTGATTGTATTATAACAATATATTAAATAAATATTACATGCTTTTTTTACAATTATATATATATATATTGTAACGGGAGAAAGATCTTTGAGATTCGCATATACTGACCCCGGGGGCGCCACTAGTCCGAAAATAGGAACTAGACATTTATTTTAGGGTGGACAGGATATGCGAATCAAAAGGCACCGAACTACACTCAGGGAGGAACAAGATATCTTAAATATTATTTAGACAGTTGAGAAATCAAAGCACAAAGACAAACATCAGCCAAATTAATTTTAAACAATTTATTAATTTTATTAAAAGTTGGGCAATAGAATGAAGACATCTAGCCACGAATACAAAAGTGGCTTATAGTAACATACGCGTATTTACCAGAGAGTGCACAAGAGTACGACAAACATGAAGGCATTAAACATTTTGGCAATAAAATTCTCTCACTTAAAATATAAGAAATGGTTAGGATAATATCTTCTTGCTGGCCAGTTGTAAAATTACAAAAACAAACAACAACCCTAGCTTCCTGAATCAGGGGTAATAAAACAGCTACTGTCCTGTCGGAAATCAACGTAACCAGCACAGGCGTCCGAGCAGTAATATTCTAATTACTGTCGTTAAAATGCCGCAGGACTGCTGCGCATAATACTACATTCAAAGTAAACGTGGTTGATCTCACCTACAAGACAGCAACAGATATTTGATTATGATCTTACGTAATCCAGAAAGAAATAGACTAATTTTCAGACAACCTGAAAAAATAACTTGACAAATAGCCAGCAAAAAGATTTTGTTGTTTGCACAAACAGCGCAAATGAAACATGTTTAAAGATTCTTTATTGTACAACTAAGGGCAGGTAAATAAATAAAGATTACGAAAACTGCCAATGTGTTTTGTAATAGTTAACGAAATAATCAGGTATATATTAAACATATAAAATACAATCACCTTATGCACCCCCTGATAAACGAAAATTGCAAACAAACTTGGAATTTTAAAACTAAGATTCCAAGACACACTATAAATACTAGAAAAGAGTACATACAGATAATAAATAATTAAAAAAAACCAATACCATTTTAAAACATTTATCATTAGATTGAGCGGAGATTTAATTAAACGCAATTTATTTACCCTGGCTAGAATAGGAAAAAGTTTAGCTTACGGTAAGACAGAGTCTTAGTGATTTAGTGACGAGTGCGCACTTTTGACAATGGTTCATCTTTCAGGTCCTTTGACAGTGGCAAGGTAGAGGCAGTGTTTATTTTAGAGATTCATGGCATGACTGAAGAAGAGCTGGTAGTCATGGGTCCGTCCTTTGTTTTAAATTAGCCAGACATTCTAATGATGGCAAAACTCACAACGGTGGATTTTGACATCTTGCACAGCAACAAAGTTTGTCAATAATTATTTAAGTTTTTAGCAGGAATTAAACGTCTGAACAGCTACTCAGAATGGTGTGAATCTTAGCAGGCAATCTAAGTGTGTATCTAATAATGAATCTCTTCTCTCTCCAAAAATTGGTGGGCTATCCTTGCTTCGCTACATTTCCCGCACAAAACTTTCATTAGTGTCCATTCTATATTCCAGACAGGGCAAATAATAATTTCCCACTCAATCTAATTTAAGACTTCCAACCAGGGATAATTGAAACAAAAATGACAAATACAAAACTAAACCTCCACTTTTTAGAATTAACTTTAAAAATAATTACAATAAAAGCAACAGGAATATATAATTAGCAAACTTGTCTGTTTTTAATCAAATTGATTAAAACAGACGGTGAAAGTAAACTATTTTACAATCAATTTTATAAACATTAAATAATCTATTTTAAAATATAAATGCGTATGAGTTTTAAATAATAATAAAAAATTGAGCATTAGACATTTAATGAAAAGGAAGTTGTTTTCCCTTTTTCATTTTAGTAATAAAACAATTGAATCGGAAATCAATCCGGCTCAATATATATATATATATTGAAGCAGTCGGATCTAAGTTCGATCCTAGTTTCATGATCTTTCACATGTAGCCAACTTCAAACCCTTGTACTAACCTTGAATTTCCGATGCAATGGGGCTTTATACGTTTCATCCACGCTAGTTTCCTTAAATAAAAACTATTATAAATGTGTGTTAAAATTAACTCATTTGAGATTTAAACTAATCATTTCTATTAATAAATTAATGTTAGAATTATTCATGAATTTATATATATATTATAACTGCATGGATTGTGTGTATATATTTATAAATATTTAAATGTACATATTCGTTCTAAAGTTTCATTGTGTCAGAAATGTTTTACTTTACTTTAAATAGTTTGTTCAATTTTTAGTGATTAAAAGCTACATCCTTTCGATAAGCTTTTAGATAGTCCATTTTCAAAAACAATGGGTAAAGTTTTTATTAATTAGAAAAAGATAAGTATTTAAAATGTAAGGACGGTCCTAATTAAAATCATTTTCTGATTTTAAAAATTCATTTTCTAATTAGAAAATGAATTCAAGTTAATGAGTTTGAAAACCTTATTGAAGGAATGTATCTAAAAACAACTAGTAAATTTTTGTAAGATTGATTAGGAAAGAAGCGCTAGCCTGAAGGCATCAGATACAGTATAAAGAGCCCAGGAAAAGTTTCCAAGCAGCTATTATTCCTCATTAAAAGAAGCCATATATATTTCATTAGAGAAGAAGCCGCCCAGTTAAATTATGAAGTAAAATAGTGTTTCTACCATGGTGGGGGAGCTTAACTTCAAGAGTCTGACTACGGTTCCTTGAGTCCCCTGAAAATCTTCAAAGTGGCTGCAATATAAAAATTCATATACCAATCGTGAGCTGCCGAAACCTTAGAGAAATCCATCAAAATGCTATTCACATAATTTTCAAAATGCACGCATATGTTTCATCCAACTGGACTCTGCCCTGTGGAAACTCAGGAACCAGCCAAGGAAGAAATGGTAATATCTTTCCTTTTGAACCTGGCCAGTTCTGAACTTTACGTTAAAACATCTTGAAGCTATATACTGTAAAATTGTTTTTTATTAATGCTATTTTAATTTATGTAGTAATTCTCTATCTATCTCTAGTCTTTAAATTTAATATCTGTTAACTTTCCTTGCTTATGATGGCGGTTTGTTTATTTAACCCTATTATATATTTCATTTATTTATTATTATATGCCAATAATAACTTCAACTCGATAATAATTTCCTTCATTGCATTTGCTGTGTTAAATAATATTATATTTATTTTTATAGTAATTCTTACCCACTAGAACTCATTGGATACAGTTCTATTAATTATCGAGTTGAAGGATTTATACAATTTTTGCTATTTTTATTAATGGCTAATAATAAAAAATTATTAGCTCAATTTCTAACCTATGCTCCCCGCCACTTTACTGAGTTTATAATATTCATTTATTCACATTAATAATATTAAAATGTTTTGCTAAAGGTTGATAAAGGGAATAAAATGAACATATTCTAATTTAAATTTGTATTTCTGTATTAATATTCAGGGAGAGCATGACGTTTGGGACATGATTAATATGATTCTATAATTTCATTAAGTACTTTTTAGTTAAAGCTCGTTTGACGAATTCATCTTGGTCAGGTCATCACGTCGAGCATTCTTTATATAAAATGGGTTTTATTAATTAAAAGATGATTACCAAGTCATCATATTTCCGAACGTTGCTGACGCGAGCCATCTCCTGCTTCACAGGCTTGTCCTCGGTGATATTACTGTTCGTTAAATTACTTAGGAAGAAAGTACTTCCTCACTTGCTCGTTATATTGTAAGTGCCGTTTAATAATTTCCCCAAAACCCCAAAACTACATTATAAATTTTTTTGGGAGGGTATGAATTTTTTTAAAAAATAATAAATTTAATTAAAAATTTATAATAAAAAAAAAAAAAAAAAAAAAAAGGAAAAAAAAAAAAAAAAATTTTTTATTATTTTTTAAAATTATTAAAAATATTATAATATTTATTTAAAAAATATAATATTTTAATTAAATAATATTTATTATATTTATTTTTTTTGAATTGATGTTTTAAAAAAAAAAAATTTTTAAAATAAATTTTTGGTTTAAAAAAAATTTAAAAATTTTTAAAAAATAAAAATAGAAGAGAGAATGAGAATAAAAAATAAAAAAATAAAAAAATTGTAAAAATTAAAAAAAAAAAAAAAAATTAAAATAAAAAAAAAATAAAAAATATATAAAAAAAAATAAAAAAAAAAAAAAAAATTAATAAAAATAAAATAAAAAAAAAATAAAAAATAAAAAAAAAAAAAAAAAAAAAAAAAAAAAGAAAGACAGAGTGAGGTAAGCTAGATTATTAGAGAAATTTACATATTAAATTAATTATTCAGTTTTAGTTATACATATGGTAGTTTTACATTTTATAATTTAGCTAAGTATTATGAAGAAGAGCTATAGCATATTATTAGAGTACTCTAGAGTTTGAACACAGACAGGTACCTGTTTTATAAGAAGTTTTCTTATTCCATGAGTTTAGCAGCAAAGAGTTCACGAGTGGCAATTCTTTCTTGTATTGAGATATTTCATTTAATTTCACAACAGCAGCAGCTTTTTCATTTATGTAAGGCAGCAGATCTTCATGGTGAATTTATGATGGGCAATACGATAGGCCATCTCCCGATGGAGAATAATCTAGGTGCTTTACTCGGTCATACCTTGGCAGGAACAAATTATTTTTATATTTTGGAGACTCTAAGTGATCGAGAGCAAAGCTAAAGTTTAAGTGAATGTTTCCAGCAAGTCTAAGATGGCCTCTTTTTTTATCTTGATCTTTCACATTTTTGTTAAGATATTTTTAGGTTCTATTTAATCTGCCCTGAGGATAATCAATGCATTTTGTTGGTTTTTAATTAAAGAAAACTGCCGTTCTATTGTTTACATTTTACATTTACTAATTATATTTTGGGGAATTTTTCTTTAATTAATCTATTATCTATCACTGACGTGCTTTTAAATTTCAAAAAAAAAAGGGAACATAAGATTATTTTAACTTTTAATTAAATATTACATCAGACATTTTTAGAAGTATTATTAAACGAAATTTAAACAAAGCAATAAATACAAACTTTATAATCCAAAATAAATGATTAAAATTATACAAAATTATATAACTAAAAGAAATCTAAATCATATTATTTTATCCCTATTTATTGCGTTTAATTTGAGATCGAAATGTGTGCATGTTTAAGCTGAATTCTACATATATTTATACATTTTTAATATTGTTACACACACAATTCGATATCAAAAAGTTTAAATTTGGGCGGGATAGACCGGTCAGTGAGAGATGACAGAAAAAGGTGAAACTTAAGATTCGAATATGAATCTTACTGTTTCAATATTTGGAACACCAAAGGTTCGAGGCTATGACCCAACCTGGTTTTCCGTGTTCTATGGATCCTTCAGATAGGGCATCAAAGATGTGTCAAATACAGGCCGCCCTGCTATTTTCTCAAATCACAGACAATCCATTATTTTTTATATTTATTCTTATAGCTCATAAGTCGTCAGTACCATTTATTTCTCAGTTCCAGAAAAGCCAGCTCTCATGCTCGTAAATCATGATGAATTGATTTCATTAAAGTTGAACAAATTCATATTTATTTATAATTAAGTAAGTTTTTTATTAAATATTAAAGTTATGCCCTAAACACATATCTTGCTCTTTGTGAATTCATTTACGAATGTAAAAATAAATCTCACATTCTTTCTTTTAGAATTTGAATCATAATTTCTGTCACAGCCAAACACCTTTATCTACCTTTACTTCCTCGTCAGGGCATAGATATATATAATTCTCCTAGAATATTGCGTAATAGTATTGGCATATAGTAAGGACTGCCATTCTTATTGTAAATATAAATTCCGTTTAAAGACTAGAGATAATCTATATCAGAATCTAAAAGTTGAACAAAATTATTATTATTATTATTAAACATTTTATTAACACATTTGGTTTTTAACTTTCTTTCTTATTCAATAATTATTTTTAATATTAATTCTCGCTGTCTGTATTGGCAACCCGAACATATATATATATATGAGTTGACTTATATAGATTCTTAGTTATTTTATTATACTTCATTCGAGTTAAATCAGGGGTCTCATTAATCATCATCATCCATTGAGCTAGTTCCTTGGCGCATAGTCATGTACCATCGATATATGTCATCCATTGATTTGATCTGAGCTCGTGAGTTGGGTTTGAATTCAGTTTGAACCACCTGAGTTTGAATCCAACTTTGAGTTTGGGTTTGTTGATGTGTTGGCTTTTTTTTGACTGGTACATGGTTATGTTTTTGCTGCCCAACCGTTGTGGTTTCGATTTAATAAACCCCACACCCTGTAGTCAGTATTTATGTTTTAGCCACCCAAATCATTTGAGGCCTCGATTAATTAAATTCTACACCTAGTAGAGAGTGATTATATGTTGTAGAACATTATATATACTTGAGAAAAAAGTTATGCAATTTATAACTCATAACTGAAATGATTTAATGAATTAAAATGTCAGTTTCGTTTAATTTCTTATACTTAAATGTTTTTTAAAGATTACTTAAATGCTCAGTCAGTAATAGAATTTGTTTGTTAAACTCCGTAATAGATTTGTTAGTCAAAATAATTATTTAAAGAAAAAGAAAAGTAATAAGATAGTTAATATATATATATATATATATATATTATGTGTATACCAGTATATATATTATATGTTTGTTTATACGCATTCGTGACAGAAAGAAAAAAAATAATTATTGTTAGAAAGTAGTAAGAGTGAAGCAAGTGGTAAAATTAGGTGAAATGTTTTTCCGTGTCAAAATTAATTAGTTTTCATCTTAGTATATATGTAAAAATATCCAGTATCGATATCATGTTCAAAGTTTAATTTCAAGTATTGCTTGCTAACACATATATTAAATGTTCACTCCGTATTCTTAGTAGCCTCAAAGCAGGTGAAGATCTCCAACTGGGAATTGCATGTCAAGCGGTCCGATGTAGTGGACAATACGCTTTAATGACAGCAATTTCTAGAGTAACCTCAAAGCAGGTGAAGACCTTCTGACTGGGAATTATATGTCAAGCAGTCTGATGCAGTGTGACAATACGCTTAAATGACAATAATTTCTAGAGTAACCTCAAAGTAGGTGAAGACCTTTTGTGTAACACCAAGCAGCCAGATGCAGTTGGCAAAATGCTTCAATGGTTTACACGCTCTTATGCTAGCAAGATTAAAAATGATATCAACAAATAAAAGTTCTTGTAAAATATTAATTTTGACATTTTTTTGTGTGTGAAAGCCTCATGCTTATTTGAAATGAAAAGTTGAACTCCTATGTTTAAAACATGTTGTCAGTTTTAAAACAATAAATATTCATCAATTAAATTGTTCTATCCTAAATTATGTCAATCATATATGGTTTGGGTGATCATTGAGTTATTTCACATGTCCTATTAATCTCATATTGCTGACTGGCGCCCATATAAATAAATTTGTCAGCAAATATGATTGTCAGTACAGCAGAGAGTGAGTTGCCTAAATAAATAATAAAAACCAAATGGATCCAACATAGAGAATTACTAGTATACTTGCTAAAATATATCAATATTTGTATGTTACTAATTACTTGTATAGTCTACCAACTAATCAGGTAAACTTATAAATGTATCAAATCTAAGTAAAAAGATTTTTTTTTCATTGTTTTTTTTTTTTGAAGTGGAAAAATATGAAGCAGTCGGATCTAAGTTCGATCCTAGCTTCATGATCTTTCACATGTAGCCAACTTCAAACCCTTGTACTAACCTTGAATTTCCGATGCAATGGGGCTTTATACGTTCAGTCCACACTAGTTTCCTTAAAGAAAAAACTATTATAAATGTGTGTTAAAATTAACTCATTTGAGATTTAAACTAATCATTTCTATTAATAAATTGATGTTAGAATTATTCATGAATTTATATATATTATAACTGCATGGATTGTGTGTATATATTTATAAATATTTAAAAGTACATATTCGTTCTAAAGTTTCATTGTGTCAGAAATGTTTTATTTTACTTTAAATAGTTTGTTCAAATTTTTAGTGATTAAAAGCTACATTCTTTTGATAAGCTTTCAGATAGTCCCTTTCCAAAAACAATGGGTAAAGTTTTTATTAATTAGAAAAAGATAAGTATTTAAAATGTAAGGACGGTCCTAATTAAAATCATTTTCTGATTTTAAAAATTCATTTTCTAATTAGAAAATGAATTCAAGTTAATGAGTTTGAAAACCTTATCGAAGGAATGTATCTAAAAACAACTAGTAAATTTTTGTAAGATTGATTAGGAAAGAAGCGCTAGCCTGAAGGCATCAGATACAGTATAAAGAGCCCAGGAAAAGTTTCCAAGCAGCTATTATTCCTCATTAAAAGAAGCCATATATATTTCATTAGAGAAGAAGCTGCCCAGTTAAATTATGAAGTAAAATAGTGTTTCTACCATGGTGGGGGGGGGCTTAACTTCAAGAGTCTGACTACGGTTCCTTGAGTCCCCTGAAAATCTTCAAAGTGGCTGCAATATAAAAATTCATGTACCAATTGTGAGCTGCCGAAACCTTAGAGAAATTTATCAAAATGCTATTCACATAATTTTCAAAATGCGCGCATATGTTTCATCCAACTGGACTCTGCCCTGTGGAAACTCAGGAACCAGCCAAGGAAGAAATGGTAATATCTTTCCTTTTGAACCTGGCCAGTTCTGAACTTTAAGTTAAAACATCTTGAAGCTATCTACTGTAAAATTGTCTTTTTATTAATGCTATTTTAAATTATGTAGTAATTCTCTATCTATCTCTAGTCTTTAAATTTAATATCTGTTAACTTTCCTTGCTTATGATGGCGGTTCGTTTATTTAACCCTATTATATATTTCATTTATTTATTATTATATGCCAATAATAACTTCAACTCGATAATAATTTCCTTCATTGCATTTGCCGTGTTAAATAATATTATATTTATTTTTATAGTAATTCTTACCCACTAGAACTCATTGGATACAGTTCTATTAATTATCGAGTTGAAGGATTTATACAATTTTTGCTATTTTTATTAATGGTTAATAATAATAAATTATTAGCTCAATTTCTAACCTATGCTCCCCGCCACTTTACTGAGTTTATAATATTCATTTATTCACATTAATAATATTAAAATGTTTTGCTAAAGGTTGATAAAGGGAATAAAATGAACATATTCTAATTTAAATTTGTATTTCTGTATTAATATTCAGGGAGAGCATGATGTTTGGGGCATGATTAATATGATTCTATATTTGCATTAAGTACTTTTTAGTTAAAACTCGGTTGACTTTAATTCAACTTGGTCAGGTCATCACATAGAGCATTCTTTATATAAAATGGGTTTTATTAATTAAAAGATGATTACCAAGTCATCATATTTCCGAACGTTGCTGATGCGAGCCATCTCCTGCTTCACAGGCTTGTCCTCGGTGATATTACTGTTCGTTAAATTACTTAGGAAGAAAGTACTTCCTCATTTGCTCGTTTTATATTTGGAACACCAAAGGTTCGAGGCTACGACCCAACCTGGTTTTCTGTGTTCTATGGATCCTTCAGATAGGGCATCAAAGACTTGTCAAATACAGGCCACCCTGATATTTTTTCAAATCACAGACAAGCCATTATTTTTTATATTTATTCTTATAGCTCATAAGTTGTCAGTATCATTTATTTCTCAGTTCCAGTAAAGCCCGCTCTCATGCTCGTAAATTGTGATGAATTGATTTTATTAAAGTCGAACAAATTCATATTTATTTATTATTAAATAAGTTTTCTGTTAAATATTAAAGTTATGCCCTAAACACTTATCTTGCTCTTTGTGAATTCATTTACGAATGTAAAAATAAATCTCACATTCTTTCTTTTAGAATTTGAATAATAATTTCTGTCACAGCCAAATACCTTTATCTACCTTTAGTTCCTCATCAGGGCATATATATATATATATAATTCTCCTAGAATATTGCGTAATAGTATTGGCATATAGTAAGGACTGCCATTCTTATTGTAAATATAAATTCCGTTTAAAGACTAGAGATAATCTATATCAGAATCTAAAAGTTGAACAAAGTTATTATTATTATTAAACATTTTATTAACACATTTGGTTTTTAACTTTCTTTCTTATTCAATAATTATTTTTAATATTAATGCTCGCTGTCTGTATTGGCGACCCGAACATATATATATATGAGTTGACTTATAAAGATTGTTAGTTATTTTATTATACTTCATTAGAGTTAAATCAGGGGTCTCATTAATCATCATCCGTTGAGCTAGTTCCTTGGTGCATAGTCATGTACCATCGATATATGTCATCCATTGATTTGATCTGAGCTCGTCAGTTGGGTTTGAACCACCTGAGTTTGAATCCGACTTTGAGTTTGAGTTTGTTGATGTGTTGGCTTCTTTTTGACTGGTACAATAAATATATAGTTTTCCATTCATTTTTAGTTATCCAATTGTTAACCAAAATTATAAAAATCTTGTAAATATTCATACAGTTATTCAAATTATTTTTAATATAATATTTTTCATACAAGTGTCTTTAAATTATATCAAAGATCTAAAAAGAAGACAAATATATGAACCATATTATATTAAAAATAATTTGAATAATTGTATGAATATTTACAAGACATCTATGAATGGAAAATTATACAAGATCATATATATATATATATGTTCTCATTTCCTACACACATATATATATATATTTTAATTAAAAAAAATTCTTTTATATATATAGATTTATGTGTGCAAGTAATATATATATATATATATATAGTTTATAGATGATAGATTGATAAACAGTAATAATTAATATATTGATCTTATATTTTTGTTAAATAATATGTTAAATTATTTAGCTGTATTTTTATTATTAAATAAAGTAGACCAGGAAAGGTGTAAAAAGATTTATAGATTAATAGATAAAATGTACACATGTGAGAACGGCTGTATAAACACAAAACACTTTTACACATATTTCTAATGACTATAGATTATCTCAGGGAAAGAAGGAGGTACTTTGATGGAATAAATGTAATTATTAATTTTCTTGTTAATTGTGATAGACCATCAGCTTGTGAAACTCTGATTTTTATGTCAAGATAACAGGATTTTCAGGTGGCCTTTTAATCAGAAAGATGAAATATAAAGAGGGGCCGAATATTGATAAAGGCAGTCATTACCATTAAAGAGAGAGATGTAGTCATTACTATTAAAAAAAAGAAAGGCAGTTTTTTTTTAGAAAAAAGAGTCAGTTAACAATGTTCAGTTTGGCAGTAAATGGCAGTTGTTAAAGTTGTCTTAAAGTTAAAAGAAATATGCAGTTGTTTTAAATTTTAAACTAAAAGATGAAGGCAGTTAAAAGTTAAAGAATTGGAAAGCAAGGAGTTAACAATATTGAGATGTTGAGAGCCAGTCAGTTTTGTTTTTCATTTGTTTGTTTTTTATAAACTTAGAATGAACTGTTTTATTATTTTCTTAAAAAAGCTCAGGAAATGAATATGTAAGTTTTGTTGCTTTAAAATCAGCATAAGGAAATATGTGCACCTATATAAAGCAGCTCACGGCAAGATTGATATAAAGAAATGGAACAAAATTGAATTTCTTGGAGGAAGTTATTGAAAATTCTGTAAAAATGGTATTAATACATTTTTGGGCTGTGTATAATACAATGAGTTTGCCGTGCTAAACTCACTGTTTCTGTTCCTTGAAATCCCACATTATGGGTTAAGTCACTGGTCTATCTGTGGACTCATATAAAAGTCTTTAATAACCAAAGAATGACCGAATTTAAAGTCAGACACAGATGTCATCTAAGAGATGTCTTTTTTGTCCCCTGGCCTGTTAAAGAATCATCATCTTTGAAGGGAGGGAGAACAGAAAAGAATATGTATAAAGCCATGCAGTCAACCTTAGTTAATTTATAAATCTTTTTTTTTTAAAAAGAAAGGTTTTTTTTTTCATATTTCTCCAGAATGCCTATAATAACTTTTAAAATGATGAAATAAGCAAACTAACTAGTTCAGATTTATCAAGAAGTATCTACAATAACTCATTTTAAAATGATAGGATCAAGTAAACCAACCAATTCATATTTATCTAAAAGTATCCACAATAACTTTTTTTTAAAATGGTAGATAAATGGGAAAGTGGTCTGAAAATGTAAAGCCTGGGACATTAATAAGAAATGAAAATGGATCGGGTAAATTTTAAATTTAATTATCAAATTTTCTTATTTACTTATTAAAAGTAAACTTTATATTCTAAAGTCAAAGCATTTTTTTTTGATACAGAAACATTAAGAGTTTGTTCATTGATTGTGTTGTTCTCAATAATACATGGCAACACACACACACAGTTTAAATTTATTAAATATAGTTTTTTCATTATTTTGATTTTTTTATTATTATATAATGTAATACTAAAATGTTTTTTAATTGTTCTTTATTGATTGTGATAATTGAGTAACCTATCCAGATATGCTTTATAATGTTTTTTTTGTTATTTATTTTTGCATATTAAATTTGATATCATTTATTTTTGTTGCTCAAGGTTGCAATATTTTTTTATATGTAACTTATGTATTAATCCATAATATAGGGGTATACATTTTAAATATATATGTTGACATATCACAGGGTGTGTGTGTAACTGCTTATACAGACCTGTCAAAAGAATAGGTTATGCATAGTTAATTTAAATATAGTAAATTGAAGAGCAGGGCTTCACATAAGTATGAAAGTGAAAAAACACACACATTACATAAATGAAATTTACCTTTATGATATGTAATAAGTAGGGAAAGTCTTAAGTAAGCATTCAATGAAATATTTTTTTTTCTAATGTCATTTTAAGATAACTTATTTCAAAATATGTAGTAACGAAGAGGAAACAGATATGTAAAATTATTGAGTTACACATATAGTATTAAGATATTTTGTTTAATTATATATATTTAAATAAAGTCAATTGTATAATTAGTAAATTTGATTTAAAAAAAGAAAGAAGAATAGTATTAATAAATATAATTATATCTTATTTGGTTTCCGAGTTATTATGAAAAATATTGTTATATTTTTTCTTCTCTTGATTGTATTGTTTTAATTGATCATCATCACTCATAAATGTTTGTTAAGTAAATATCAAGCATAGGATATTGATTTACCTATAAAGATGTTTAAGGATTATGCTTGACATATAACCAATTTTTTTTAATAATTAGAGGTTAATAATAAAAAGCTAAAATTATGTTATGCCCAAGAGTTATGATCACCATCATTATTGAATAAATAATAATCATTAAATCCAATCTTTAATATAATTAATGGGTTTGGTAAATAGGGGTTTATAGAAAGTTGAATATCATGAGGGGAGATTCGTGATGATCATTCATTATCACTGGTATTATTGAATTCTAGTTTTAACTATAAAAGTATTTTGAGTAAATAACCATAAACATATATAAATGCTAGTGATTGTTATATTTAAATCCCAGTTTAACATAGGATGATTTTAAGAATTGTCTATATGCTTATAAAGATAAATTTGTTGTTATGAGTTCATTATTAAGCTATGGATGAAGTGATCATCATCAGTATATTATGATAAATAATTAAATTAAGTAACTAGTTTAATGGCCATGTATGTAAGTAATGGTCTTCACTATGTTTGTTTGGAAGCCATTATTAAGTGCATTCTTGCATCTGTTCATCAATATATATGTTAAACTGAGCTAGTAATGTCTATAATAGTCTTGGATATATAAATTTTGGTATTGGGATCTTATAATTTTATTGACATGGGTAAAATATAAGAATGTCATTTTTTTGTTCATTAGTCATCCAAGTCATGTGCAGTAAAGAAGGTACCGAATGGGTTTGAACCCGGTACACTATGGACAGATAATATTTATCTAGATTTAAAACAATCTAGTGGCGCTCATGGAAAACACATGTACTTAGCTAAACTGAATAAAAGTGATTAAGTCCCTTTTCAACTTATTAACTTTCTTTGATAATTTTGTTAAAGTTATTATAAATAGCACCAGTGTGTGTGTGTGACCATGAATGGTCTTATATACATGGAAAGAGGAATGAGAAGAATCCTTTGTTAAAAGAACCTATTATTGGACATAAGTGTAATGCATTCCATGGATTTCACAGTAATTTTATTCAGTTGCTATATCTAATATTAGTTTATCTAATGACAATGGCTAGTATGTTTTATTGGTCAAGTGACTTTCTAATATCGAAATATTTAAATCTTAAATGATGAAAGTGATTAATTTTCATTTTGTTATTTTGTGTGTTGAGAAATGGGATAATTTATTTATCTCATTATTAGCATGACTAAATTAATGTTTATGATAGTTGCAAATGGGCTATGGTGTTATATTTAATTAGTTACAAATAGACACCCAACTAGAGCATGATATGTATATGTTCTTATTCATATGTTAGCGTCATTCTTATTTAATTATAAATTGTATTTCAGCTAACATAGTACATTCATTTCACATTTAATTTTATTCGATTACAAATGATGAACCATTGGAGCATATCCTGTTTAGTTTTTAAATTATAACTATCATTTCATCTATCATTTTTATTCAACATATTCATTTTTTTAGTTACTACATATATATATATATATATATATATATATATATATATATATATATATAATTGTAAAAAAGCATGTAATATTTATTTAATATATTGTTATAATATAGTCAATTATTTTGTAATTACTGGATTTATGTATGAGGGTTTTGATTTGTTTTAATGACTTATATTGTTATTGCTTGTTTTAATTCCATTATTGAACACTAGATGGTTTTATGTCTGAAATAATTTGTTAACATTAAATAGAGAGCACCAAATCAGGTGCTGAAAGAGGCTTTTTATATGTAAAATTATTATTGATATTTGTATAGCTGTTATTAATTATTAATTCAATAAACTAAGGGATTTATTAGTGTAGTTTCAAACTGTAATTTTAAACAGAAGGTAAACAACTCTTACATATGTGCTGTATTGTCATATTCAATCAATGTTGTTTTTGTTAAATGTTAGAAAAATCTCAATTCAAAGCATAAGATAGAGTCTTTGAAAAGATAAGAATGACAACCTTATCTTTTGTACCTAAATTCAACAACATAGGCCAATCTTAAATATTCTGGAATAAGAGCATAATATTTTTATATTATTCACTTTATTTCATTTTCTTTATTATGTTCATGAAATTTTAACATTTATTGTGTATTAATAATAAGAGATGTTAGACTTAATGTAATAATTGAATTTAGGTACAAAAAATAAGACTGCTGCTTTTATATTTTCAAAGACTCCAACTTGTGCCTTAGATTGAGTGTTTCCTAACATTCAACAAAACAATGTTATTGAATATAATGGTGCAGTGCATGTGTAAAAGCTGGTTACCTTCTGTTTAAAATTACTGTTTGAAATTGCACTAATAAACCTCTTATTTAATTACATTAAATCTAACATGTTTTAATATTAACATGTAGTAAGTGTTAAGCTCACTGTAATAAAGAAAATAGAAGTAAAATGAATAATAAAAGTCTTCATGCCCTTATTTCAGGATATTTAAGATTGGCCTATATAACTGAATTTAGATACAAAAGATAAGATGATAATGCTTTTCTTTTCAAAGACTCTATTTGGGTCTTGGATTGACAATTTCCTAACATTCAACAAAAACAATGGTGATTGAATATAACAGTACAGTGCATGTGTAAAAGTTATTAATTTAGTCAGTTTTGCAGAATAATGAGTACAAGAATACACTTGTAACTATGAAAAATAGAAGGATTAAAATTTGTAATTCACACTATAAAGATGATAAAGAATTTTCATAAAAGAAAACCTAATAAAATATAAATAGATGTTTATGATCAATAAGTAACTTATTCCATTATTATTGAGAATTGTTATACAGAAATAAAATAATTCTTATAATTGTTTATTGATGAACATTGATCTTTGTATCAGAAATCATTGATATAAGTTTATTTATATTTTGTTTATGTGTAA
The DNA here is from genome assembly GCA_028023455.1 of Epiperipatus broadwayi. Taxonomy (NCBI): domain Eukaryota; kingdom Metazoa; phylum Onychophora; class Udeonychophora; order Euonychophora; family Peripatidae; genus Epiperipatus; species Epiperipatus broadwayi. Next base: position 39,736 of record JAQFVV010014183.1, read on the forward strand.
TAAATATTATTTAAACATTGTAGTCAATTTATTCATCATTGGATTAATTATTTGAGTCTATATTACTATTCAAAAAGCTAACCTAGGTAATAACAATATTTGCAGAGAGTGGAGGTATCTATATAATTTTTTTTATAATTATTTATAATTTATAATTTTTAAAGTTCATAAACTTTATATATTTTATGATGAAATATGATTACTAGTTTATTTACTGCTAATACACAATATATAATGATTCTGAGCATTGATGGTAATATGTTGATATAATGATCTCAATATTTTTTTATGTATGCTTAGTTTTATAATTATTCTAGCACTTATATATGTACATAGAGTATAATTCATGATACTTGTTCTTTTATAACATTATGCTTCATGATTGGCACTGGTACATTAACAATTATTTACTTATTTATATCTTCTAAAGAAAAGAACAAACAGAGATTGATTACATTTATACTTATTATGTATTTCAATTAAAGCTTGGTTTAATTTCTGATCTACTGTAAATAATATTCAAAGTGAGGCATGATAAGCAACTATTGTCATCATCATCATCATTAACTAAACAGTTGTGTAAGCATAAAGAATGGCAATCATGTATTTAGTGATTTAATATCAATTCTTCCCAATAGGATTATGGTGATTATGGTTATTAAAGAACCAAAGACCCCAAAAAGTTTGAATTCTGAACTGAGTTCAGATCTATATGACTAACACATGTTAATAAATTAGAAGAAAACATTATTGTGTTTCCATTTTGGACTCAAATTTTTATAGTTAGCTAACAAGGTAAAAAATGACTGCTGGATGGTTGCATTAGATCCTAAGATCTAGTTGCATTGCTCTCAGATCCAAGGATCCTCACTAATGAAAGCCACAAGCTGGAAACTAGTCTGAGGATATTGGATGAATAGACACTAGATATGGATTTTATGTGCAAATTTTCTTGTATCCATTGATTACTCTGGCTTGCACTGAGTGGTGCTACTGTATGGGGAGTTTAGCCTCTGTGTAATATATCCTCATTATATATTTAAATTAGAAATATATTTTAATAATCAAGTGCATTACATTCTTTTATATTTATTATTATTCTACTAATATATATATAAAGCCTTGGGTCTGAGAATTAAAATACATTTAAAAACATTTATATAAAATAATAATAATAATAATATATGAGTTATCAACTGCAATTAAAAATGACGTAAATCTTTTTAAATAAAAATGCATTACAATAGTTATTTTTATCTGCTGTTCATATTCCATATATTATTGTTTCATATAAATATTATTTTACTATACTATAATTATCATCTGCAGTATATTTTTTTAATCCAATAAGGCAAGCAAAGACAGGAATATAGTTAGTATATATTGAATGAGGTCCATCTAAAAGATATTATTTAATTGGGTGTAAATAGGTTTAAACACCTTTTAATGTAATTGTTAATTTACATTTTTAATATTATGTAAACAGACCAGCCCTTCAAGCAGAGGGGAGAACACCATCAATAGCAGAGTCATTAATGATACCCACAGTCATATTGAGCTATGCAAAGATAACATGATTATATTTACAGACCGTGGTTGATCTCAACTGCTGGATTCAAGCCCCTGCCATACAAAGCATTTATTTATTTTGAAGATCAATCTCATGCACCAGCCAACCATAGATTATAGTCATCATGCTTCAGACAACAGGCACACCATCCAGTGCTTGATGTATCCCATGACTAGCTCACACTCTGTCCCAGAGTCCAACATATTTACTTAACACATAAAATAACTCTATACTAATTTACTGGTGACACAGTGAAAAGAAAGAGAAAAAAGACAAAACAATTAAAGCAAACATTAATATTTAATTATTTATGCACACATATACTTAATATAATATAAAATAACACAATAAATTTTATATAAGAAAATTTTAAATGACTTCTTTAGGCTATAGTTATAATAGTCTATTAATTAACGTTAATTTCATTTAACGTTAAGTGTTTACACAGCTATTTAAAAGTATATTAACCCAGGTTTTTTATTTGTGCATATTGTCCAATGGTTTTGTTTTCCATTTGGTTTTGCTTTCTAATGGTTGGCCTTTTGTTTTTCCATTCATGATTTCGGGGGCTTATCTTCCATTCTTTGGATTAACAATGGAAGAGAGAGATTAATGGTTAGCATTGATTCACTATCTAGGCATTAATTTCAGGCATTGGTTCAGGCAAGCACAGTTGATTTGACAGAGGAATGAAGTTTTAGCAACCCATGTTGCTATTTTGGTGGTGTCTGCACTAAAGTGGTCCACAACAGGAAGAACTGGTCTGCTTCTGCAATTATAGTTCTTCAAATTCTGATTCTGCATTTTGAATTCTTTCCATACTGACAGCAATCTGACTGCATAGTGATAACATGAACCTGACTCTCTCCTATTGTTTTATTTTTTTATTGTTATTTTTAATTTTAATCTTAACTTGAAATCTGTCTTTTAATTAATTTTACATTTCTGGTTATCTTAATACTTTACTCAGATTCATGTAAATGACTTCAATAAGATAGTTTACAGTTTTTTAATTAATACAATTTAATCAATAATCTTATAAACGAATTGCATTCCAAAGCTTTTACAAACAAATTTTGTTTTAATTTTCCATATGTACTTTTTTAACTTATAAATAAAAAAAAATTCTTAACCTATTTAAAAAGAAGAGTTTTAAATTTTTCCCTACCCCACTTTTTTAACAAATAGTTTTATTATATTTTAAAAGCATAATGACATGTTACTTTTATTTGTACAAGTTTATGTTTCAAAAAAAAAAAAAAAAAGAAAACGCTTTAAAAACATATTATATTTATATTTTATTATTTTTCTTTTCCTTTTAAAATCAATTTGATCATTTATTTATAAATGATTACATATGTAATGCAGAATATATATGTGATTTTTAACCCTTATATTTGTTGGTGGAACATCACCCACCCACCCCAGTTTGAGAGGTAAAATGCATCAAACCGACCATTTTATCTCTAATAATTTACTTATAGCTTTCCTACAATTTTTCATTTTTTAATTATTACTTATTATTTTGTTTTATGTGTTACAGATTCTAACTTCTCTATTTATGTACTAATTTTCTATCAAATATGTTGTGGAATTGCCAAGATGGATAAAGCATAGAGGGTGAACTTTCCTAAGCTACACTTCCATCCAGGTTGTACTCAATGTTGATTTCAACAATTATGCCAGGCATAATGACTACCAGGGATAACATGCATCTCTACAATGAGTACAGGGGTTTAAATGCAATGTATTCCAGAATATGTCTGGCTTATATCTGACTTACATGCTAAAAACACACTTTACCTTCTATGATGAGATTTCTTTTCCAGCTGATTGAATGAGCCCATGACTCTCTCCAATGGGTCCACATTCTAGGAGATGAAAATTGGATTTCTGTGAATGGTATGATTCCTTGACTGACCATTCAGCTTATGCTATTAACAATATTTATTACGAAATTTTGGGAAATTTTTCTCTCACAAAACTGATTTGCAGGATATGCTGGTATTTTTCCAGTGCACATATTTGAGATAAAGAATTGAGACTATTTCTGCTGGCATGATTTGAATGGGCCCAGGAATCTCTCTACTGGATCCTCACCCTAAGGACTATCCTCCCGTTTTTCCCATTATGGGTACTATTTTCACACAGCATGACAGCCTACACTTACTGAATCTTCCTTAACTGATCTTTATCTATACACTCCCTTCATGACTATCAATCTAAACACAAGCCACACACACATGAAAGATTATTTTACAGCATTTTATTTATTTTATTATAATTTCATTTTATTTATTATATGCTTTATTTATTCTTTTAAATTTATTTATTTTATCACCGCATTTTGATTGTATACAAAGAAAAAAAACTTTTATTTTATTACATATATTTGCTCTAAAACTTTATTATTTTACTTTAAATAACACAATTCTCATTATAATTCCATTTAACTAATATCAACTCTAAACCCCCCTAACCTTTGTCAGGCAATTCTTTTATTTTCATTATTTTTTCTATTTTTAAATCGAATGAAGTGTTTGACTAAATATTTTAAATGAAACAAAGTGTTTGACCAACTTCAAAATGCCAGTAATAAATTATTTATCATTTCTGATCACTTTTTTCTCTCTCCTTTTTAATTACATTATATATTTAAATATTATTAAGTATTTTATCCATATTCCAATATATTTGCCTTGGTCTATTTCTCTTCTCACACTGCTCACAGATTTCAACTTTTATTATGCAATTTAGTCTTTAATTTAAATTTTAGTTTCAAACTTTTTTATTCCAATTTTAATTATGACCTTATTTTTTTAACTTTAATTATGCTGGGTCAATTTATGACACTTCAGCATCCACATTGGTTGGCATTTGAACTGAATCTGTTTAAAAGATATTACTTAATTGAGTTTAAATGGATTTAAAACACCTTTTAACATAATTTTTAATTTATGTTTTTAATATTATATGAATGGACCAGCCCTTCAAGCAGAGGGGAGAATACCATCAATAGCAGAACTATCAATGATATTCATGGTCAGATTGAGCTATGCAAAGCATAACATGAACACATTTGCAGACTGTGACCCACCTTGACTATTGGATTCAAATCCCTGCTATCCAAAGCATTTTATTTGTTTTGAGGATCAATCTCAGACACCATCCAACTATACATTACAGTCAGCATGCTTTGTAAACAGGCAGGCAATCCAGTGCTTGACATATCCCATGAATACCTTACATTCTGTCTCAGGGTCCAGCATATTTACTTATCACATAAAATAGCTTCACACTAATTTACTGTTTGCTTATTTAATTTACTGATGATGTAGTAACAAGAAAGAAAGAGAAAATAGAGAACAATTAAAGCAAACATTAATATTTAATTATTTACACACATATATTTAATATAATATAAAATAATACAATAAATTTTACATAAGAAAATTTTAAAATGATTACTTTAGGCTGTAGCTATAATAGTCTATTAATTAAAGTTCATTTTAATTAAAATTAAGTGTGTACCCAGCTATTTAAAAGTATAATTACCCAGGTTTTTTATTTGTTCATATTGTCCAATGGTTTTGTTTTCCAACTGGTTGGCCTTTTGTTTCTTGATTGATGGCTTCCAGGGCTTGTCTTCCACTCTTTGAATCCACAATGGAAGAGAGAGAGATTAGTGGCAGCATCAATTCATGATCTAGGAATTTGTTTTGGGTGTTGGTTCAGGCAAGCACAGTTGATTTGACAAAAGAATGGAGTTTTAGCAATGCATGTTACTATTTCAGAGGCATCTGCACTAAAGTGGTCTGCAACAGCAATAACTAGTTTGCTTCTGCACTTATAGTTCTCCAAACTTTCTCTATTTTGAATTCTTTCTGTACTGATAGCAATCCAACTGTATAATAATAACACAAACCTGACTGAATAACAATAGAGAGAGTGACTTTATATATTTTTTTCTCTCCTATTATTTTAATTTCTTATAATTATTTTTAATTTTGATCTTAACTTGAAATCTGTCTTTTAATTAATTTTACATTTCTGGTTATCTTAATCCTTTGCTCAGATTCATCTAAATGACCTCAATAATATAGTTTACAGTTTTTTAATTAATACAATTTAATCAGTAATCTTATAAACTAATTGCATCCCAAAGCTTTTACAAACAAATTTTAATTTAATTTTCTATATTTACTTTTTTAACTTATAAATAAAAAAAACATATCCTTAACCTATTTAAAAAGGAGTTTTACATCTTTCCCTACCCCACTTTTTTAACAAATAGTTTTATTATATTTTAAAAGCAAAATAATACTTTTATTTTTACAAGTTTACATTTCAAAAAAAAAACCGTCTTTAAAAACATATATTTATATTTTATTACTCTCATTTTTTCTTCTACATTTTTATCATTTATTTATAAATGATTACATATGTAATACAGAATATGTGTGCTTTTTAACTCATATATTCATTGTCAGTACAATATATATATATATGTTATTTCTGATGAAAACCAGATCTCTGTTTGAAATATTAAAGTAATTTTATCTAAAAGTAATTTCTATATTTCATTATTTTTTGCATATATTTAACATTAGTTAGTTTATATATATATATATATATATATTGTAAGGTGATGCCCAATCCTTATAAAAAAATAATAATAAGTAACTGATGTTTTAGGATAAAAATGTATAAAGATTAAATAGGCAGCCAACTTTTAAAACCTAATTTTTTTAGATATTTGGAGACATATACACATATATATACACACAAACATAACCATACATTCATGAAGGAATGAACACGTTTATTTTTTTTATTAAATGTAAAATAAAATATATACATATCATGATGTGACAAAATAGAAAAAAAATATTTGACATTAAATTCTAGTAACCACGTTTCTTTTGTTTAAAAGAGGAAAAAAAGAGTAAACCTTTGTTGATTTTGGGAACGTGGAAAAATATCTAAGCAACAGATTTTGTTTTGAGTTGTTGGTTTTTCTTGTTCAAATGAAGTGCATGAAAGTAAAGTTGTAAAGAATATTTTAATTATTATATTAGTTATTATGATTTCCTTTCTTTATTAAAAATAAACTATTTAATATTTGGAATTTTATTATTGATAAGTGTAAAATGTTTTAAAAAGGAAAAAAAAACATTATTTAATTGATGAACTTTCGTTCGTTCAAATAAATGCTAAGAGCATCATAGTTATTTATCATTGTTAAAAAATATAATTGCTATCAAATGTTTCTTGGATAAAATAAAACCAACTAATGATGAAATAGAACTTTATTAACATTACTTTTAAAGTAAAATCTTTATCATGCGCCCCATACATATATAAATAAGTACAATCAAATTGGCAC
>JAQFVV010014184.1:0-46648 GCA_028023455.1 Epiperipatus broadwayi
TTGAATAACAAGTTGGAACAAAAGTAAAAAATAAATACTTACATCGGAGAACTTAAGGATTGCTTCTTACCTCAGCAGAGATTTGCTGCGGGATTATTATTATTATTATTATTATTATTATTATTATTATTATTATTATTATTATTATTATTATTATTATTATTATTATTATTATTATTATTATTATTATTATTATTATTATTATTATTATTATTATTATTATTATTATTATTATTATTATTATTACCACTACTACTCCTACTACAACTACTACTACTACTGCTGCTGCTGCTACTACTACTACTACTAATACTACTCCTACAACAACTACTACTACTACTACTACTACTGCTTCTGCTGCTAGTACTGCTGCTACTACTACTACTACTACTACTACTACTACTACTACTACTACTACTACTACTACTACTACTACTACTACTACTACTACTACTACTACTAGTTTTAAAATTACTTTATTAGCATAAATTATGTTACAATTGTTACATCATTATTGCCATTCCATTTTTACATATGTAAACTTTAATGCTTGAAGTTCTATTAAAAGTTCTATGTGGAATGTCTTACTTCATTATGTCCATGTAAATTGCTTACTTTGTAGTTTGTCATTTTAACTTTACAAATAATACACAGCACTTTTTCATTACTGTCCATAAAATCAGTTTTTTCTACTTAGTCTTTCTGAAAGCTTCTATTATAATGTTTGTATTTTCATTTTTGTATATTTTTTGAGGTCATGTTAACAAAAAAATTAAATAAATTTATTTTCAAACTCTGAAATTCAAACAAAATACATAAATAAATAATTAATTGAAATAAAAATGTCTAAATATCAATTATTGTTTAAAAATATTTGTAAATGGCACAAGAAATTGTCATGAAACAGGGCTGCTTAAAATAAAATAAGAATAAAAAACAATTTACAATAAATAAAAGCAATTTTGAACTATATTTGTTTTTGGTTGGTATATTGATAATTCCTAAATGTCTTTATTATTATTTTTATTTATCTTCAAAAATAAAAACAAAATTCATAAAATTTCCTAATTTGTTTTCAAGAGTTTTTGTATATAACTGTTTTAAAAAAAACACGAAACTCTAAGTGCACTGAAATTAAAATATTTTAACCTGAACACATGATTTTAAAAATGCTTGTGCATATGCCATGGAAAAATTACACATCATAAACAAGTTTAAATTGCTTAATAAAACAGTCTACTTACCAGAATTTTTGAAAAATATGAAATAAAATATTTAACAGATAGGAAAACTATCACTAAAATATACAACAACAAAATTGCAAAAGTCATAAATATACACTGTGAAACTCCATATGCACATGTACTGATTTTTTATAAGATTCAGTAGATGTTATTAACATATAGTATGCCACTATATTTGAAAACATTTTGTACATACATTTTTAATAATATAAGTAATACACATGTTAGATAAAAATTTCTATCATATTATAATTTTTTTATGCAATGAAAAAAAAAAGAAATAACATTAAGAAATCAAATTACAGAGCTCTGCTGAATACCCATTTTGAAACTGATCACTAATACATCAATAAGTGACACACTGTGGTTTACATTGTCATATTATAAAAATTCTAAAACAATGTTAATATTTTAAAACTTATTTGCCCAAAGTTTATACACAAATGTTAATAAATTAATAGATGCCATTAATTTTACAAAGTGAATCTGTGTCTCCAAACTATTCAATGAAACAAATATTATTTGATTTTATTACAATATTATTGTTCCAAAACAAATATTATTTGATTTTATTACAATATTATTGTTCCAATATCTTCAAAGCTTAAACATAATTCTTAGTCAAGTGTTGGTGGTCGAGTAGTCAGCACAGTGGCCTACAAGCAGGTGTCCCAGGTTTGCGGGTTCACTTCCCGACTGATGCTATGACATATGAAAAGAAAAACATAATTCTTAAAAGCTTAATTTTGGACTATTTATAGTCTTTGCTTTAAAGTCTTAAGTAATGTTATATTGTTAAAGGCTATTAATATATACTATGGCTGAAGATATCTCAGCCCCATATAGCTATTTACATTAGGTAGTGGGCTTGAAGACATTTAGATGTCTAAAAATTTCAGATTTTTTAACTTAATAGTTCACTTTTAAATAAATGCTGGCTTTGACTTGGTATTTTTAGATCTAGTGTCTGAAACTATCCTAGCAACTCACTGAGGAGTGTCAAAACAAGAAACCATTGGTTTAAGGATAAAGAGTGGTTTTCAAGATAGAGATTTTTAAATGCATTATTTAGCTGACATTTATCAATAAAGCTTGTTACAGCAAATTGGCAGAGCTCTTTTTTTTTTATTTAAAATTGAGTCATGTGATAGATGATTTAGATTTTTTGTTGCCTATTTATAGTCTATGCTTTAAAGCCTTAAGCAATGTTATATTGCTAAGGCTATTAATATATAATTTGGCTAAAGATTTCTCAGCCCCATATAGCAATTTAAATTGGATAACCTTTAGGTGTCTAAAAATTCCAGATTTTTTACTTAAGGTCATCGCATCAGCCTTGCAAGCAAGTAGTTGGTTGCAGACTTTTGTGGGTTCGCGTCCCGGCCGATGCTATGACATATGAGGGGAAAAAAGTTAACTTTTAGATAAATGCTAGCTTTGACTTTGTATTTTTAGATCTAGTGTCTGAAAGTAACCTGACACCTTACTGTGAAATGCCAAACCATGACACCATTGGTCTGAGGCTAAGGAGTGGTTTTCAAGATAAAGATTTTTAAATGCTTTGTATAGCTTGCATTTATCAACAAAGCTTTTTAGAGCAAATTAGCAGAGCTCTTTATTATTTATTTACAAGTTTACAAATTGAGTCACGTGATATATGACTGATTATTTCTTTTTGTTGACTATTTATAGTTTTAGTAGATTTTATCTTTTATTGTGTAATGACAGCTAATCAAAGTTGTTTTCACTATTCAACTGAACTAAAGATATGTGCAAAACGACCATGTTGTGTCTAATAATAACAGAAGTTGTTTACTTTTTGCAATTTAAGAAACAATAAACAAATTCTTCCTTTCTCATATGTCATAGCATCGGCCGGGACGCGAACTCACAACCGTCTGCAACCAACTACTTGCTTGCAAGGCAGATGCGATGACCTCCCGGCAAATTCTTTCTTTTAAAGCATTTAACAATATCTATTACTATTAATTATTTTGATAATTTTTTAATTATGTAATAACATTTTGGAATAAATGCTTTGACGTTTCTCGCTTTTGTCTTTACTTAGACGTTTTTTTTTTTGTATTAATGATCAATTGATGTTTTTTTTTTTTTGTTTAGCTGTGGGAATTAAATAACCAAGAACATTTCTTTCCCTATACACTTCCGTAGTGGATTTAATTTCTTCAGTAACTATTACTAATGTGGATCTACTGGTGTTAGTTTATTTAGTATTTGATTTTTGTTAGTCTTTTTACCTTCTCCCCAGTAACACCCAAGAAGATTCGCAGAAAACTGTAAATTAATGTAATTACTCTGTGAGAGTTAATCAAAAGATTAAATAAGTTCAGACTAGAGCTTAATAAAAGTAAATAACTTGTACTAAAATAATACCAAAATTATATATTTGGGATTAAAATTAAAATTATTTTTACGCTTAGAATTTTAACTAATCATTCAATCCTTTTTCCAAATGGTCAAGGTTGAATTTAAAATGCTTCCAAGATTAATGTAAAATTGTAGAGGTTGTGAGTTTTAGTTATATATAATATTGGTTATTGTATCATATTGTATTGCGTTGTGTTATATTTTTAAATAAATGATATATAGATGTTTTTTTTTCTAGTCGTCACTTTTTACATTTGTAAATATCTTATGTAAAGAAAAAGTGTTTTCTCATTTCTTGAAGTCTTATAATTAATGAAATGTGAAAAATTTTAATTGCGCTTTCTCAGCAAGTATACCTGAAGCAAAACTAATTCAGGATAGTTTGAAGTTACTTTATTTTCAAATCAGAAAATGACTAAAACTGATCATACCCATATCTGCTCGAGACAGAAAGAATATACACAAAGTAATTAACAGAAGTAAAAGTTTCACTTTATTTCAAATGTTTTTCAACTGTAGAAATAGTGAACTAATTATTAACTATTTTAGAGCAAATAAAGTTTTTATAGGTTATATATATATACGGTGAATAATGTGTAATACGATATATTTTACCTGAGAATATAGACAATTATCAACTATTACGATAAGAAACCTTTGGTACAAAACAATAATTGTTATATGAGTCAATCTTTCGATAGAGCATACACATACTCCGGTAGAATACATTATATATGTGTGTGATGAATGCTAATATATATATATATATATATATTTCCAATATATATATATATATATATATATATATATATATTGGAAAGTCACTTGTCATATTATTGACTGAAGACTCTGTAAGCAAGTAGGAGCAAATCATTTGATAATTGTCAGTGGTAGTTTATTTTAAAAGTTCTATAAAATATTGACTTTTTTATATTGTTTCTATTTAATATGTTCTTTTGGGATTTTAAATAGACAGTTTAGGTATCAAGAATCAATTTGCGTTATAAGTTTGATTATAGAAGCTTTAACATGATTACAGCATTCTTATTATTGTGCTATTTATGCCACTTCAGAAAGTAATTTACAGAACATACATAAAATTTTAAATACAGCAGGTAAAAGCTTTAATGTTGTAAATATTATAAAAAATCAAAGTTCTTCAAATGATTTTTTAAAAAAAAATCTTCTGAAACATTAGCTTGAATGATTTTCAACCTGAGAATGTAAGCAATTTAAATATCTGGTGACTTTTTCAGTAGGGAAATGGAATTTGATGTTGAGGTATAGTGCAGAATTCAGTGTGTAGCTGTTGCTTTTAACAAATTATAAAATAATATATTTTATTATAGTGATATAAATAATTGTATATACAGCTATTAGGGTGCAGAAAGAAATTTTCTATTAACTGAAAGAAGACACTTTGATTCCTCTTGGAGGCTTTAAAGGAACTGAGCAGGGCAAAATCCTAATGTCCACTCCATACGTTCTTGTCATTGAAGCTGTTATTACCATGTGATTATTCATATAGTATAAGTTCATAAATGGGCTGTTCACCAACACACATTACTCATTGGCATGAGTTTATTGGTTTTTTTACCTTTGAGTTTAAGATCAAGAAACACCATGATATTTCTTTCCAATTGCCTGATAGGGCAGAATGAATGTATGTGTAAATGATGAATATTTTCCCAATAGATATAAACAATCATGACAGACAAAAATAAATCATGTCCCTTATTCCCAGGAGACTGTAAAGTCACTAACCAAGGCAGAGGTGGTGGCCAAAGGTGAGGGAGAGTGCTAATAATCCCCTAATTGTGGACACAGATTGTCATTTGATGATGACTTTTTATTTAGGTACTCACGACTGCAGATCATGTTCAAGTGAAGGAAGATTGCAATAATTAGAAGAACTGTCTTATATTAAATGGGACATTATTGGAAATTATGAAATTAGAAGAAAAGGTGAAGAGGCAATTGATTTAAAAAGTGGACATGTATTCTACTGTAAAGGCACACATATTGGAAATACAAGTGGAGTAGGATTTATTATAAATAAAAAGTGGAAGAATGACATTGTGGAGATTGATGGTGTATCAGCCAGAGTGGAAAGATTACTTACACAATTTAATAGCAAATACCAAATGCAGATAACTCAGGTTTATGCCCCAACAAGTTCTCATAGTGATGAAATAGTAGAAAATTTTTATATGGATATACAAAAGGCTCTTGATCAGAGTAAACAACATTTTAAAATTGTTATGGGATACTTTAATTCTAGAATTGGTAAACAAATGAAAGATGAAAGTTCTGTAGGTAATTTGGTTATGGTAATAGAAATGAAAGAGGGCAAAGATTTGTGGAGTTTGCACAAAAAGAAAAACTGTATATTATGAATTCTTTTTTTGAAAAAAATGTTAAAAGGAAATGGACATGGAACCATCCAAATGAAGGTACAGCAGAATTGGATTACATTTTGATGAACAGAAAATACATTATTTCAAGATTGTAATGTTTTTAATAAATTTAACACAGGAAGTGATCACTGATTAGTAAGATGTAAGATACATGTTAAAGCAAAACTAGAGAGACAAAAATTATTAAAAAAAAAAAAAAGATTTACAGTTGATATTCCTAATCTTCAGAAACATTCTAATGAATTCAAATTAGAACTTACAAATTGGTTTCAAGTATTAGTAGATTTTGAACATGATTCAGATTTGAATGAAATTAATATGATAATAACTGATACACTTTTAAAAACTGCAACTAAGGTAGCTGGTAGAAAACAGCAGCAATTGACCAATAAAATTTATACTGAGATGAGAAAATTTATGAAAAAAAGATGGAATATGAAGCTATACAAAATGATGCATCTTTAAAAAGGATTAAATAATTTGAATTTTATAAAATGGTACAGAAAAGAGTTGGAAATGATATAAGAAAGTATAGCTGTGAACTAGAAATGAAAGCTGTAGAAGAGAATAAAAGTCTTAAGAGTGTAAAACAACATTTTGGTACTGATAGAAAATTTAAATCGGCAATAAGACAAAAAGATGGAATTATTACTAAAAAGAGAGATGACATCATGAAATGGGTAGAAGACTTCTATCAAGAATTATATAGTAATAAAGAACAAGTACCTCCTATATCTGTTATATCTTTCGAATAGCCCAAAATTTTAAACGAAGAAGTGAGACATGCAATTAAATTTATGAAGAAAGGAAATGCTCCAGGTAATGATGGAATTGTAATTGATATATTAAAAAAAGCAGGTGAAGAAATAGAATTTTTTTAGCAAAGTTATATACCAAATGTCAAAATGATAAAGATGTACCAGATGATTGGAAGAATGCAGTATTAATATTAATATATAAAAATGGTGATAAATAAGATATAAGAAATTACAGACTTGTCAGCCTTTTATCAGTTTTATACAAAAAATTTACCAAGATAATTACAACTCATCTACAGAGAACATTGGATTTCCACCAACCAAAAGAACAAACTGTTTTTAAAAGTGGTTTTGGTACATTAGATCATATCCAGGTATTGAAAAAAGTTATAGAAAGGACAAATGAATGAGTTGGCATTGTGCTTTGGATTTGTAGATTATGAAAAGGCATTTGATTATATAAACATTTCTTCAGTGATTAAAGCATTGGATCATCAATGTATAGATCCAGGATATTGTTATATTTTAAAGACTATTTATAAAAATGCAACAGCAACAATTAGATTACATAATGATACTAGGAAAGTCAACATTGAGAAGGATATAAGACAGGGTGTCTCTATATTTCCAAAACTTTTTTACAGCAGTGCTGCAAGAAGTATTTTGTGGATTAAAATGGGAAACTAAAGAAGTGAAAGTAAATGGAGATTATTTAAGTCATTTAGATTTTGCAGATGATGTAGTTGTTTTTGCAAATAATGTTTTAGAGTTGCAGGAAATATTGCAAGAGTTATCAGATGAAAGTAAGAAAGTAGGACTAAAGATAACTGTTAAAAAGACTAAAGTAATGTTTAATGGATTTTCTCAAAATATGAAAATAAAGATTGATTATGATGAGTTACAAGAAGTTAACAGTTACAAATACCTTGGTCAGATTATTAATACAGATGAAAATGTAATGGATGAAATCAATCATAGAATTAAACTTGGTTTGAGTGCTTTTGGTAAAAATAACTTGATACTAAAAGGAAATATGCCTATGTGTTTGAAAAGGAAGATTTTTAATAAATGTGTTTTACCAGTTCTTACTTATGGATCTGAGACTTGGACACTTAATAGAAAAGTAATACAGAGACTTCAGACCACTCAAAAATGTATGAAGAGGTACATGTTGTGAGTAACAAGAAGAGATCAAAAATGCAATATATGGGTAAGAGAACAAACAGGTGTTACTAACATCATTGAAAAAATTAAAAGACTGAAATAGAGTTGGACTGGACATATTGCTAGAAAAGATAGTAATAGATAGACAATTGAAATCTTAAACTGGATTTCAAGAGATTGTAAAAAACCCAGAAAGAGACCACATGTGAGATGGGTGGATGAAATAAGAAAGTGTGCAGTGGTGATGTGGAGAAAGGTGCTAAAGATCGGAGAAGATGGATTGAACTTGGGAGAAACCTTCATCCTGCAGTGGATTGATAATGGTTGATGATCATGATCCTGATGACAGTTATTATTTTTATGTAATTTACTGCCTGGAAGTGAGATTCAAACTATTTATCAATATTGTGTAAAATGATTAACAATTATTTAAGAGAACTCCTTAAATGTTTAAAATATAATGGCCACATTATAAGATCATTCAAAATGTTTTTAGCTTGCTTGATGTGATAGTAACAAGATCTACAGTTGTTAATAAAATATTCCATGGATTAGTT
The DNA here is from genome assembly GCA_028023455.1 of Epiperipatus broadwayi. Classification (NCBI taxonomy): domain Eukaryota; kingdom Metazoa; phylum Onychophora; class Udeonychophora; order Euonychophora; family Peripatidae; genus Epiperipatus; species Epiperipatus broadwayi. The sequence goes on from JAQFVV010014184.1 coordinate 8,529, forward strand.
ATGTGAAATAAATGAGCATCACAAGACATGTTAAAAAATGTCCCACATGAGTTTAGTTTTCTTGAAAGAAGCAGATGTCATTTAAGGTATTAATATTTTCTCAAAAGTATTCTGAAGAAGTGCAATATTGATTGATTTTATTAATATGACTGATGAGTCAGTGGAATAGTGTAAAGAATGTAAAATAGCAAAGTCTTTCTGAAATAAAAGTTTGTTGCTGAAGTTAGAATATAGCATCACTAAATATTAAATAAACAAAATAATGGTCCTACATACCTTATAAGTAGATGTACTTGTTGTTCACAAATTAGTTTGCATAGTCAATGCAAATCTCTAGCACATTTCTCTCTTTCTATTGTTTTTTCCTTTTTTGGAGTTTGTAAATGGATGTTATTGTTATTTATTTATAATAAAATGCAATAACTCTCTTCATATATTTTTTCCTTTGCAATATCTTGTATTACTGTTGTTGTTTCTTCTATTGTATTTAAAAATATATTATGTATTTTTTACATAATAAGAAGATATGTATATACATGTGTATGTATACATATATGTTTGGAATGTCAACATAAAATATATTTGTAAACATGCATGGACATATAATTTCTTTAACTCTGAAGAAGACTACTAAACAGTCAAAACATTGAGTAACAATATTCAATAACCTTCTAATCTTTCAAAATCCTTATTGGCAGATTCACTTAAAGTTCCAAATTTTTGATTGGTCAATTACAGAATCAGCAGTAAAAACATATTTACCTTTTAAAACTATATTTGTTTTAGTTTAGTTTCTAAAATGCAAATTAGTAATTTATTAGATTATTAAATTGAACAAGAAATTTTTTTTTAAAAAATAAATTTATATTTATAATTGATGAAAATAATATATAGCAGTAAACATAAAATGTATGTTTATTATCCAATTATAAATTAAAGTTGTATGTTGTTAAACTTTCTTTGTCAATTTGCCTTCATGTAAAAGTAATCATTTTCTCCTGAAATCTGTCATATTTTCTGAAAAAAATCATTAATGTTTTAAAAAAAGATTCTAAAACATATGTTTTCACTTGAAAAATCAAAACAAAAAATTCAACTGTCAAAATTTATTGATTGGCATACACTGGTGGAGAACAGAAGAAACAACCAATCAGCACATAGAATGGTAGTGCTTACATCATTGCTATACCATTAAATTTAAATATTGATTTGGTAGTTATAAAAATAAATTTTAAAGGTGACAACATCATTCAATATGATTTTCTTGATAAAATAACTAAAATCGGCATAATAACTTTAAAAATAGTGTCTAGAGAATTAAACAGACTGGGTCTCCATGCAGTTGCAATATTCTATATTCAGAGAGCAATAGCAGCTGTCAGGTTGGCTCATCTAAAACAACCCAATCCAACCATGGAGCTGCTTGTAACTCCTACTGATACCCCTTCTCCCTCATGCACCAAGTGGTTATCTGACTTGTCAACCTATGTGTCTGCCTCAACAAACTTGGCAAACCTAGTACTAGAAAGAAAGACCTTATACTGGGAAACATGCAAATTGAAATTTCTGGATCTTATGACACTCCAAAATGCCCCTAGATTAATAAACAATCTTTTAATAAATAAATCAAAAAGGTGGTTTCTTGAACCTAAATTTATAGACTTTTTGCTGAATTAAACCCTTTACATACAAGTTAAATCAACATATTTCATAATACTTGAATCAATACACAATAAACATATTTTATAAAACAAAATACACATATGAATGGCTACATGTAATGATAATCTAAAAATACATAATATATTAATGGGGTCAATATTTATTATTATCAAAAATCTCTAATAATTGTTCTTGTTTCAAGATTTAAAGAAAGAGATAAATCAATTTATTATTAAAAAAATTTTTGTTAATAGTCACTGATAAAAAATATAATTAAAATTGATATTACTAGTTCTTCTTTCACTCTCAATGTACAGACAGTTTTAAAGAGTTCATAAAATTTCATTTGGAAATCAGTTTATTTAAGGTTGAAAATTTAAGATCAGCCACACACCAATATGTAAGGCATGTAGATTATCCAATTGCAGTTGTTTACTGGAACAGTCCTATTTTGGGCTTGAGCTTGCAATTCTTCGGTTTCACTGTGATGGTGATGATGATGATGATGTGAAATAAATTGCTTTTTTAGGGTTCATTTTAGTACTGGAATATTTTTTTTTCATTTCTTCTGCTCTGGATATAAACAGTTTAATATAAATTTCAGCATTTGCTTGGTGCTTTTATTTGAATTCAGTAACAGCATGGTTTCATATAAATTTCAGCATTCACTCCATAGTTCCCATTTGGGTTTAACAGCAGCACAAGTGAAGTAATAAGTTTCTTCTTTCATCTTTGGAAATCAGTCGTAAGATGTTTTAAATACTTTTATATTTAAACTCATCTGATGCGCATAAGTTCTTTGGATAGGCCACTGTAGTCCCCAACAGAATATCTATCTTACCCTACCATGTTGATGTAGAAACTTTAAAAAATAAAAGGATACATGGTTTCCAAGAGCAATCAGATTTATTCTCTTCTTAACTATCATATTTTTCAGACTATATATGTGCTAGTCTGTCTGATGACATCACACATATTTTTGGTTATTGAAACATCTGGTCATTTATAAATTGCATTCCATTAATGCATCTGGACAAAATCTTTTCTTTGAATTAACAATTTTTAAAAAATTTATTATTTAGTGTGGTCCAAAATGTTTTGGATTCTATCATTTCGCTAGCTTATTGATTTGGATACTATCACTTTAATAGTGCCCTCCATCTTTCTCACATTGAAGGTATATCCCAAATTGATCTTTTTATCTCTATCATCAATGAGGTATAAATCAATTGAATATAAAATTTTGTAATAAGAGATAAGAATTTTATCCTGTCAAATAAAAGCTTTAAATGAATTTTAAGCAAATAAAGCTGGAGCTTTTTTCTGGGTTGTTGATAATGAACACTGAAAAGCTGGATTATTATTATTATTAGTAGTAGTAGTATTGCTGTTCTTGTTCTTTATATAATCTAAATCAAGCTTTATTTTTTTCAGGTTTTAATAATTATTGTTATGTAATATCATTTAGCACATGTATTTTTTTACCTCTTTATTATTCAGTTTTATTTAAATTTATTAATTCTTTCAATTTTATATAACTCCACTATTATACTGTGAGTGTTTCTTACAGAGGGAATAGTATTTCAAAATGAGGATTGTACTGCAAATCTAATATTTGATATTTTATTAATATATACAAACTCATATAAAAACATAAACATTATTAATAGGATGATTTGTCCAAGCATTGGTGGTCAAGTAGTCAGCACAGCCACCTTACAAGCACGTGTCCCAGATTTCTGGGTTTGCTTCTTGGCTGATACTTTGCCACATGGAAAAAAAGCAAGGTGACTTTAAAATGTATTTATATATGATATTAATAGGAGGATTAGCGTATAGTTAATAGCTGCTGTTTTACTTTAATTCATTTTACAAGTTATATATCAATATATAATTATTTTATCGGTTGTATATTTATATATAGGTGCAATAAGAACAGCCATAACAAGATGTAACATTTTATTTGGAAATATGGAGAAAATTATTTTATATATGCATTGTCACAAACAGGGGCATAGCTATATTTTTTCAGTCTCTATGCAAAGTTTCAAACAAGATCCACACCCAGTGATTAATGTATATTACCTTGTTATACTACATGCTAACCACACCACTGATTACACGTGATATATCTGTATATTATAAGCAATACTCTGAAGGTTCACCATCATTACTTTTCATCACTATCAATGCATGCATGATGAGAGTCTCTCAATATTCTATTGAAATTTTATAATTCCTAGCCTTTCTTCTTCAGATCACATTAACAAAGTACTTATTTAATTTATCCATCTCACCTCTGCTATTTTTAGATGTATTAAAATTATGTGAGTTCCAATTTAAAATTTCAATTGTATATCTACTATCATCTCTTCTAGGAATATCTTTAGTCCAGCTCCAGTATAATCTCTTTATTTTTCAGTAACGTTAGTGATATCTGTTTGTTTAATTTTTATCTCTTCCTGTTGTTCCTAACATACATATCTTCAGTATTTTATTGATTAGTATGAAGTGTCTACATTGATATAGTGTTATGTATCCAATTCTCAAATAACAGGATAGAACTGAAAAAAGTCATATATCAAAAATCTTTCTTTTCAAACATATGGTCACTTTTCATTTTAATACTAAATTATTTCTATAAAAACACTTTATCCAAATTTAATTCTATGATAATTTGATCTATTATGTTTTCAACATATTAATAATCAGACTAAGATATTAGCAAAAAATTTCAAACTTATGATTATCATTCAACCTTTATTCTCATATTTTGAGAAAATTTACTAAACATCTTTAGTTTTACATTTTTACTTTCATCTAATAATTCTGCAACTTTCCTGTAGCACCTACCTTATATTTTCAAAACAACCACATAAACAACATTTGCAACAATCTCTACCAAATTATGCTCTTTAATTCCATTCACAAATTACTTCTGTCAACTATGATTAAGATTTTTGGTAATATGATGAGATTTTGTGATATACTTTCTCAATATATATTATTTTATTAGCACCATGTAATCTAAATACTACTGGTGCATTTTAGTAAATACATTGATAGTATTCTATGGTTACATCTTTATAATCTAGAGCTATAATCACTGTGAAAGTGCTTATGGAATCAAATGCTTTTTAATATTCTACATATTCAAAGCACATTTCAACGCATATTCATTCGATCTTTCTAGAACTTTATATGATTTATAATTTTTTTGGTAACAATTCAGTGTAGAATTGATAGAAGGCTAATAAATAGGTAATTTTTATTATATAAATGGTATTTGTGCATTCTGCCAATCATCTGGTTGATTTTTATTATTTACATATTTCATATGTAAATTTTCAACAATTTTTATACTTTTTCAAGTTTTAAAATAGCAGTATTTATTCCAAAATTTTATGATAAAAATTCATTTTTCATAGATGCATGTCTCATGTCTTCAATTAAAATATTTGTTATTCAGATGTCATCATTATAGAGAATAATTTGTAGTCATTATAGAAGATACTGTATTCTTTATTATTATATATTTCTTTGTAGAACGCGTTCACACATTTCATATCATTTGTCTTTGTCAAAGTAATTCTGTGCTTTCTTCATATACTGAAACAACTTTCATTCTAATACCAAAATGTTGTTTTATATACTTATGGAATTTTTATTCTCTTCTGTAGTTTTTCTTGCCAATTTACTATTATATATATAATTATTATTTTTTATACCATTTTACATAACGCTAAATATTCAATATTTTTTAAAGATCCACTTTTTTAAATGGTTCATATTCTCTCTTTTCTTCATACATTGTCTTTTTTTAGCAGAAATGTTTTTGGTATATTGCTCTTTTTTTGCATAAGGTCGCTTTCTTAAATAAATTAATGAAATATCAGTTGCCTTCTTATTTCTTGATAGAAATCAAGTTTATACCATCTTCAAGGTATGTTAATATTTAAAACTGATTTGCAGTTTCTTATTTAAATTTATTGGAATGATTTCAAAAGTTAAGAGTATCAATTGTTAACATAGACTTTTTCAATAAATTTGCATCATTTTATTAATATTCATGAACAGTTTATACTTATATAACTCCAATAATCCAATTCACACACACACAAGATGAGATTTGAACTCAGACTTTCAAGCTCCTTATAGCTAGCCACTCTTTCTTATATAACTGCTACACATTCCCATATACATGTTAAAAAGAAAAATAGTCTCTGTTTTACATACTTCATGCTGAACTAGCACTCTTCACTTGGTCCAGATCATCATCTTCTATATATATAATCAGTTTTCACTTTATATTAAAATAGCATATCTTCAAACTTTAATAAACAGGATTCAATCTTCTTCACTCTCCAACACTTCAGACATTATATTATTGAAAATCTGATAATGAAATGCTCAAAGCTCTTATTGATTCCAATATTGTTGTCATACCCATGTTAAATTTAAGTCACTCTAACCTCTCATATGTAGGACCTTATTATTAAATTCAATATGGGTATGACAACAAAATTGGCATCAACAAGGAATATGAACATTCCATCGTCAGATTTCCAATAATATGGATGGCTGAAGAATAGGAGTGTGCAGAAGATTAAAGCCTGTCTAACCTTAGCACTGATTATATATGTGTTTGGAAGATGGTGATCTGGACCAACTAATGTGTGCTGGTTCAGCATGAAATATGTGCATTGGAGATCAATTATTTTTTTCATGTGTGTGGCCATGTGATTCAGTTATATATAATACAGTGGATAGCTGAAGAAAGCTTGGAAGTCTGACTTTAAACCCCTCTAGGTGTGTGTGTGTGTGTATATTGCACTGATGGAGTTATATAAGTATAAACAATTTATGAATATTAATAAAAAATAAATATAAAAGAAAAAACTTTATATATTAAAAATGAACTTATATAACAACACACACACATACATATATTTACAAAAATAATTATTAGATCACATGAAATTATCTACTGTAAAAAATAATATGGCCTGATTGCTTGATGTTACATAATAATTATTTTCAGTTATATTTTACTGTAAAAAAATATCTTTATAGTTAATGAGTGACTCAATCTTTCTCAAAATTATTGAAAATGAGACTTAGTTCTGCCTTGGAAAATAAAGTATTCTCAAATTTACATTAGTACTGTCAATATTTGAAACACAATTATTTTCATTCTCACAAATAGTTGGTGCTTGAATGTATTAATATATTTAATATCTAATGAATTACCAATGAAATATCTCATTTTGTGAACGAATATATATATATTAAATCAAATACAATGAAAAGACTGCCTTTGCAAGAAAACAATTGCTAGTGAACTTTTAAAATGTTTTTATTTAATTTATAATTTTTTTTGTTTATCTGGGTTATCTTATAACATAATTTTACTATACATCTATCAAATGGATTATCTTAAAAATTTGGGCATATTTTAGGCATCAATGACAATGCAATACAAGTCCAAAATATTTCAAGATTTCCATCCAATTATCTAGTCAAACAGTCTTTGTGTGCTGAATTTCAAAATGAGAACCAATGGTTTGGTAAGCCTTCAGTAATGAACATGAAACAATGGTATATTTTTAAAAAAATATGCTAAAATTCAATATTTATTAAAAAAACATTTTTATTTAACTAAAATACAAACAAACAAACAATCAAATAAATGAAGGATGAAATCTTTTTTTTTTTTTTTTGGTTATTCAACTGAAAGTTGCATTTTTAAAAACATTGTTTTCATAAGCAAAAAAAAAAAAATCTTATAAATATTTTTTAACATGCATAAATTTCATTTCAATAACTATAAAGATGGTGACATTGTTTATATACTAAGTATTTAAATTTGAATGAGAGTAGTTACAAAAAGTTTAATGTAAAATATCTCACAACTAAAAAGTAAAAAATAATATATATATATGTTTATAAATGCTTTTATCTAATTTGAAGAGTAATGTCCTAAAAACTAAAAAAAAAAAAATAATGCACCACAATTTGAGTTGCTATATTTAACTTAAAATAAAAGTGAAGGGCATTCATAAATTAATTAATTTAATTACTACATGTAAAACTAGTGACTGAATTAATCAATGATTAAAGTAATTAATTTGTGGATTGCTCCACTTTTATTTATACAAATTCAAATTGTGGTCCAAGAATAATTTTTTTTGTGTGTTTTTTAGTGCATTTCATTCAAATTAAATAAAACATTTTTTTTTTTATAAATTTATCATTAATTTAATTTAGGTAATGATTTAACTATGAACTCATTTATAGTTCAAGCAGTTTTCATTTTATTTATTTATATATACATAATTTTGTGGGATGATACTATTCACATATGCTCTATTAAATTCATATTTCATTGACACATAAAGCTCCTGTCAATAAGTGTTTTAAAAATATAAGTGGACTACTTAAGCTTTGGAAACACTTATTGATGGAAAAGTGTCTGTCAATTTAATATCAATTTAATGACATATTTGTGAAGAACATTGTTCTTCCACAAAATTTCATATATATATATATAAATTGCTATATTATTATATATATTGAAGCAGTCAATCTGATACTCAGATCAAGCTTCACAGCCCACTCAGAATCTCCCACCACCAAACCATATTCAAACTCCATCCTTACACATATATATGTATTTATTAGGACATTTTTTTTGCTTAACTTTTAAAATAATAAACTGATGTAGATATATAGAAATACCTTAATGTAATTATCTTTAATAAATAAATATTTAAACTTATTTTAATTCATATACATGCATAATAGATGTGTATGTATTATAGGTGAGGGGAGATTACTTTTAAAATATGTATTAAAGTAAATATATTATATTAATGTGTATTCTAAAATGATATTTATAATTTATTATTTATTTTTGGCAGTCAGAAAAAAAAAGTGACACAATCCTATGGAATATTCTCGAATATAATTAAGACAATTTACCAGAAACCCATTAGTCCATCTAAAACATATGATAATTTTATAGAGTAATGTAAAAATCTCTTAGTGGAAATTTTATCCACTTCAAAATTCTTTTAAAATCTTAGATCAAATTTTAAAACAATCGTTTGAGAAATTCTTAATAGGATTGCATTGTCTTTAAAACTTACTTGAACAAAAGGTGCATCCAGTCAGCAAATTCCAGATCCGCTAAGTGCATAAAGTGCCTCAGGTCTAGAAACTAAAGTGCATTCCAAGATAAACTGAAAATGGTATAAATATTGCTAGATTTGATTTCCAGAGGAGAGACTCGTAATTATAAAACAGAATGGTAAATATAATCCACACTTGTCATTATAGCAATCCAATGTGTCATCAGTAGTGGAAATTTTCACCTTTCTCTCTGCTCAACATGCTAAAGACTTAATAATGAAATGCAACCTGCCTGACTGACTGAATCTAACTAGATCTAGTTCACCAATTTCAATGGATGCTCAAATCACCAAGAGTTGCTACTAATTACTAAGTTAAAGAACTCTAGCTGCTGCATAATGTTTAAATTCTAAGTTCAGCCTTCCAAAACTATTTCTCATAACCCTGTCTGTAATTTAAAATAATATTCTATGAGCTGGTCCTTCGACCAGAAATTAAATACTTCATTTAAAGAATTTGTAATTTACTTGCCTGATATTAGCATGTATATAACTTTCTTTAATTTTCTTTTATCATTGAGCCTCTATTAAATAAGTTTAATATTTTCTTTCACCTTCGTGTGGCAATAATATTTTATAACTTTTATTATTGTGTTTTATATATTCATATATTTAAATATGCCAATAATTCCTCAAATTTGCCAGTATGTCATTTTTCTTTTTATTTGTATTTTCCCCTTCCAACTTTATGGAGTGACTAGATTAACTTTAATTAAAACAAGTCTTGTTATTTTAATCTTAGCGAACACTTGCAAATTTGGGGAAAACAAATTAATTATCTCATGACGTTATTGTAGAAAGACAGAGTAGAAATCTGTTTTTCTAAGAAATGTTTTTTTTAGTTTTTTTTTATTTAAATAATAAGTGCTAATCTTAAAAACTCAAATTTATTATATGAAATTAATAACCTCTATCCCATTTGTATATATATCTTATTTATGTTTATTATAATAGAAAAGCACTTATAACCGAATTCTCATATTCGTTAATATTGTGGGGAGTTCATATATAATTAATGAGGGAGGGGAGTCTCTATTCCAATGATTTGTGTATTTTAGTAATAAGTTTAAATGATCCATTACTGTTTAGTAATTAAATCATACCATTATGCAGGTTATTCCATAATGTATAGGTAGTAATTAATTAAGTATTCTTTAGAAGTTTTATATATGTTATCCCCTCATTCATATATATATATATATATAGTTGTGCTTCACTCTACCTGGACATATTGGAAAGCTGAACCCCATCTCGTATCTCTAAGTCTGAGAAAAAGGCTTTTAAACCCCCTGGAGACTTACTTATTTGGTTGCTTGAGCTAACTCAATATGGGATTACTCTGGGAAAAGGCCAACTCATTAAAACTCACAGAAGACCATTCTTCATTAATTAACTGATTCTGCCAACGTTTGCAGACATATATCAGTCTATTTCTTCAATGAATTTTCAGAAGCACCTATTAGGATCCGTGATTGGATCACATACAAATTGCCACCATGCATGCACTGCCCTTTTATTTAAGTTTCAGATAAAACCTATGAATGTCCATAAACCATAATGTTATAATCCTACTAAGCAGATTTTTTATATTTATAAATATGTTCATATGCGCATCGTTTTGCGACGCAATTATATATATGTTAATGAACTATCCCACACACATTTCTCATTCAGTATAAACTGAGAATAGTTTACTTATTCCTGTAAAGTGTATTTTTGTCATAAAATTAATCATTCTAAATATTTGGTCAAGTGCTATATTTTGTTCTTTCTGGGGTGGATTGGTATCTCGCAATGATCTTTACTCATAGCGCTAGGTCAACTATGTTCGTCAATGTATTTATTAATTATTGGCATATAAAATAGCCACAATCAAATAAAGTAATAAATCAAATTTGTCATAAACAAATTTCATATGATTTACCTGTTGTTAACATATAAATCAAATTATACGTACACCAAGAGGCCAATGAAGATTAATTAAATAATATAAACCAAGTATTTATGCATATTTGATTTAAAGTAATAAATCTTATATAAATCATAACTTACAGAATCATTGTTTTTTTCAGTTAAAATATTAATATTTTAGTTATTAAATTTTGCTTGCTCTGACTAGATGATCTCCCGCTAATCCTATATATATATATATATATACTTAATGTAAAAGGTCATGACCTTTAAATGGGTCAAACATATATTTTATACTAAAAGTTTCCATTATATGATTTCAAATTAGAGTCTCCTTGTGTCTCCGCTTTGCAATGCCAGCGGAGAGAGATAAAATAGAAGTATCATCGAGATTGTTTCTCATAATTTGGTAGATCTGGAAAATAGAAAAATAGGGCAGAGTTCATGAGTGTTCCTGACTTATGTATCTTATGCATGATTGGACTCGAGGTACTTTTGCCTAGATGCTAGATCTTATTATGTAAATACACAAAACTGACTGGTACAATATGCATATGTTTGTAAGAAATTTTCAGATTATTGTATGAATAAATTAAATGGGTTTGAGGATTTCATCAGCAGATTTTCAATGGAATGGATGTCTAAAGATTTGAAGGGAGAAGATTGATGCCAGTATATTAAAGTTTGAACACTTGCTATCTTAATATAAACTGGACACTGATTATATATGTCTGTGGGAATTGATGGTCTGGATCAACTGATGAGTGCTGGTTCAGCATGAAATATGTGTATTGGAGATCATGTCTCTTATTCACATGTGTGTAGTCATATGTATTGGTTATATAAGATGGAGACAATATCTGAAGGAAGCTTAAAAGTCTGTATTCAAATCTTTTTTTAATTATATCATAAAGTTCAGTATTTACAATATACTAGTAATATAGGGTATATGAGCACAGACGTTCAGATGACCCATCACTCTCCACTGTATCTAATAACACTGATACACTCAAGCACATATATGCTGAAAATATAAATAATCACCAATATACGTATTTCATGCTAAACCAGCAATCATCAGTTGGTCCAGATTATCATCTCCCACACATATATACTCTAAGTGCTCAGATATATATTAATATAGACAATCTTCATACTTTAATGGACAGGCTCCAATCCACTACACTCTCCAACTCTTCAACTGTCCATCCAATTGAAAATCTGATGATGGGATGCTCGAAGGCCACCCTAAGGCCGAGATTCTTGTCACACCCATGTTGACCTAAGGTCAATCTGAACCCCACATGTACAGGACATAATCCATTTAATACATATGCAAGGATGGGCAGACATCTCTACAATGTAATAACTAAAACACAGGCTTATTATATACCTGTGTCTATATATGTACTATATACCCTATATTACATATATAGACACAGGTATATAATAAGCCTGTGTTTCAGTCAATATACTAGTATTAATTTATTAGAGACTGAGCCTAAATTCTACCCATCCCTCTGTGTATTTAAATGGACATATTAAGGTCATATATATGAGAGGTCAAAACGATTTAAGACCAACATGGTTATGACAACAATGTTGGCATCAACAAGGATTTGAGCATTCCATCATCAGATTTTCAATAGTATTAGTGGCTGAAGAGTTGGAGGTTGGGGAGGATTCAAGTCTGTCCATTAATGTTGAATATCGCTAACATAATATAAACTGAACACTGATTACCTATATATGTGGGAGATAATTATTTGCATGTGTGTGGTCGTGTGTATTGGTTATATAAGAGGGAGAGGACAGCTGAAGGAAGCTTAAAAGTCTATGTTCTAATCCTTTTTAATATTACATCTTTTAAAGTTCAATATTTATAACATACTAGTATTGATTTATTATGAATAACTAAAGAAAATGTTAACCCACTTTTACCACAGCTGCAGATGTTCTTAATAAGTATAGAGATAGTAAAATTGTGCTAATCAGCGTTGGATTAATTATTCTACATCAGGAAATATGTATATTTTAAAAACTCTATATTAAAGTATATATATATCGTTTTTATATTTGTGTTCTCATATAAAGCAATAACTTAAAGCTTTAAACATAAATATTACCATATAGGAACTACATTAGTTGAGAGGAAGCATAAAAATGCAAATGAGTTTGAGTAATACCATGTTCACATTAACAATTTTTATTACCATTTTCCAATTCTAATATATAAGTATTTCTATTGTGGAGCCAATGAAATATTTTATTATTTATGTGCCATTAGTTTCTTTAAATGATTCTTAGGAGTTAGATTTTTTCCAAAGTAATGTTTTGTTTAATTTTTTTTCATTTGCATATCAATACTCTCATGTGGGAAACTGATGCAAATAGTTTGTACAAGTGCTAGCATAAGATGAATACAAATCTTACATAATGTCATCTGAGATTCTCAGAAAAGATTTACTCAATAATTTAATTAATTTTATTTTTTTTACAAAATAAGTTCACTGAATACAGATTATTTAGATTATAAAAAGTATATCAAATTGTCTCAATATATACCTACGAGAAAATAAAAAAATAATCTACGAGTTATATACATATATTCATTTGTTTATTTTAATGTTATTTAAAAAAAATGTATTAATTTTGTATTGAATTTCAAAATATTTATTAAATCTTTTGATATAAAGCGTCCTCTTCAAACGTTAAAACGTTAGATAAACAATACGTTAAAGTACTACAGGAAATAATTTAAGTTTATTTGTGCATATTTCAAACTGAGTTTAATTGAACGTTATGGGGTTATCAGTTTATCACTTAGTCTACATTATTAATAAACCCATGACTCTATTTTACTATTTTCTATCATTCTGTTAACTTCTTACTATCGATACATTATTGGCTTTAAAACCGTCAACATTCATTTTTTCATGTTCCAAAAGTATGGACGATATTGTGTCATCCGTTTTGATTCTATTATATAGATATCTATTAACGTTTGCTCTTGATATTTTATGGTTAGTATATGGACAACCAGGATCCTGATGTTCAACCAATTTGTAGTCATTCTTTTAGTACAATTCTACCTCATTGATAACAGTCTGTTAATAGCCGGTCTAAGAATGAACCGACAATCAAATACAGTTTAATTAGGAGAGAAATTGCAAGACAGTGTAAGTTATTTCATGCAGTATTACTCTAGTATTGCTTTTTGAAGAAAGGGAGGGAAGTCTTGCACTTAAGGATTTAATCAAAACTTATTTTCCATGCAAAAAAAAGCATGTGTAATAATGCACAAAATAATTACAGTATAATTGCAGAATAAAATTTACCTTACATTTATACAATAATTGCTATTTAATCAATCAATCAATAGTATTCTGTCCTATGGACACATTCAGAGACCAGTCACATTAATTCACTATTTCTCCATTCTATGCTCTTTTTTACCCAGTTCTTTAATTGTATTTAACTCTTCCTATCTTTTATGTCATCCCGCAATGTCTATCTTTTCCCTCTTTTCTTCTTGTTTCCATTCACCATTTTTTTCCAAAACCTTTTTCCTTAAACTATACTTTCTTCTTAATATAGATCCAATCCAATTTCTTTTTCAGTCCCTAATATCCTCAATCAATCTTATTTTTTTACTTACTTTTTCCAAAACTGGGAATCTGAGTTCAGCCATTTTTAATAACTATTTTGTAGTTTTTTTTTTTTTTTTATTAATTCTGTTGGAATATTTATTTGTAAAAAAAAATTCATGTTCACTGAGCTAAAATAAGAATCAGTAGTAACTGAATTATTATTTCCACTCTTCTCTAGAACATTTATTATGAATATGACTAACTATTACATACTAAGTTGTCCACTACCATTTAATATCCGATCATTACTCAAGATTATAATACATGATTCTGGACAGAAGTAAAAACAACTCCTTTCACAAGGTATTAATATTATTGCAAAAAAAAATAATTATGGGAAAAATCCATTTCAAAAGACACTTTAATTGTAAAAGTTGACTTGCAGGTTGATAACGATATTTATGTGAAGGAGAGAAAAATGATTATAGAGAGAATTTATTATTGGGTTGTTCAATTTGTAGAGAATATGAAACAGAATAAGTGGAAAGTAGAAAGAGAAAAATGTAAATGTATGATAGTGACTGCAACATTTTAAAGATTTGAATATTATTAGATAAAATAAAAAATAATCTATGAGTTATATACATATATACATTTGTTTATTTTAATGTTATTTAAAAAAATATTGTATTATTTTTGTATTGAGTTAAATTTCAAAATATTTATTAAATCTTTAAATGCATTTTTAATATAAAGCGTATGTGCACACACACACACACCCAACAATAATATGGTTTGAAGATATAATTGTTTGATGCATAGCAGGGTTACTATCAGAATTTGATAGTGGAATAAATTTAAACAAGATTTGAGATGTTTATTTGTATTAATATGTCAGTGTAAGAATAATGATATGAATGTGTTTAAATAAATGAAATGTGTTTAATAGTAGAATTTTTATTAAAGGAAGGATTAATATTTATAGGACAAAAATAAAATACCATGTGAACTAATTTAAAATAAGTTTTGTCATTTATTCAACTAAGAAATGATATGATATATATATATATGCACATAAAGAGAGAGAAAAATAGAAAGATATGTATATAAATAGATAGATGGATGAATAGGTAAATTACAATTATGTAATGTTAGAGGTAGAAGACAAAAAGAAAGCTGTATTTATACTTATGGAAGAAAATAATTATAAAAGATTTGAATAAAGACAGATTAATCCATAATTTAAAGGTTAAAAAATGAAAATAGCTGGGTATAATTGAAAGAAAAAAAAATTTAGAAGGTCAACAATTTTAAACGTAAAACTTGATATTATAAACATGCACGGGGGTACAAATATAAATAAGTAGAATGTATTGAAGAGTATTATTATAGCAGAAAGTTAGATTGTTTGCTATAATAGAGATCTTTTTGAAGCATAGACAAGTATCACATTTTCAAAAAAGGAAATAAAAGAAATTAAATAGAGATAATGATTTTGAGAAAAGATGAGGTACAAGGATAATTATTAAGAAAAATATTTTTTTAAATAAAATTGTAAGGAATATATGTGGTTTAGATTGAAATCAGATGCCACTTTTTTTTTTTTTAGTTGCTACGTGTAAACTTTTATAAAATTCAATAAAGATAAGTATTGAAAGATAAATTATATACTTATGAATTGTGATAGCTGCAGTCTTAAATTATTTTTTTATACAAACCCTAATTAGCTTGTCATGTATCTTATTTAAGATTTTATTTTTGCTCTTTCTTTCCCCCTTTTATAAAAATAAAACATCTAAATTAAGAATATATGCACTTAATTGTACGTATTTTACAATTAGTATTATGATATGTCATGCCTTTTTTTATCATTCAGACAATATACACTTTATAACAGGTAATGTATAACCAAATACAATTTATCAACAATTGAAACAACCAATGAAATATCTTGATTTATAACAATGCAAAATATTCATAATATAAAACCACATGAAGAAATTGAAACATTGATAAGATACAATGCATGCAATAGCTTGTATCATTTGTGCATGATTTACCAAACCTTTTATTTGGCTGATGCAGGCAAAAAAATTGGAACTTGATTCTATGATCCTTTAGTTAAAATTTAATCACCTAGTAGTAAATATCATTACTTATAATTCCTACTAAAAGTAATGTTTCTAATTGGTTATTTATTTTATGAATTAAACTAAAACATTACATGATCAGGCTCCATAATAGAAAAATTAAAAATTGAAAATATTATTTTTTGACATCTTAATTCAGGCCCTATTTTTATGCAGGGCCCTGCACCTGTATGTCTACCTATTAAGAAATGGAGAGCATTATTTATTATCTCATTATTTAATGTATTAAGCCATTAGTTGTCTTGTATTTTATTGATGTCTTAAAACAACTTCTATATTTTGCCACACTTTACTAAGCATATACCACATATAATAGTGAATCTATTTTAATTTTTTTGGACACTTGACTTGATTGAAAAATACTCATGAATAAAGATAGTGACTTAATTAAAATTTTAACATAAAAAATATTTCCATGTAATTTTTAACTGTAATATTTTATGAAGCATGCACTAAACTACTTTTTAAAAGGAGTTTAAGAAAGTGATTGCAAATTTTAAATTATATTAACTTGATAATGTTCAGATTTTTTGTGGTTTGTTAACTTCAGAAATAGCACGGTAGTTTTGCAGAGATCGCTGTTTTGATGTTATCACAACTGATATCTACATAGAGGTTTTTTAAGCTGTAGTTTCTGTAGGCCTGCTTTTATTAATTTATTAATTTCAAAAAATCTGAAGAGGTAAAAATGTTTATTGTTAACCAAGAAACTATTCCTCTAAAGGTGTTACTTCATTATCAATCTCTTTTCATGCAGAATTGTTTGAATAAAAAATATATGATTTTTTGTTTATTTATAAAATATTTCTGATTATTTTTACTTACTAATTGGTTTATAATTATTTAAAGCCAAAACGAAATGTATACTTTATTTTATTCGTCTATATTTTATTTTATAAATAGAAGTTAATAAACTTGACTGCAATAAATAACAAAGAAAATCACAGCAAGGTTTGACCATACTCATCATTTATCTGTCAGAATTGATATGATGTTAGACACTTTTTAAATATTAAAGCAACTATAAAGCAATTATCAGATTTTAAAACCGAATTTAGTAGATTTATCATAAATCTACATTTGTTTTTTCACATTAAAAAAACAGTTAAAGTATAAAAAGGAATTCGTTTATTTTCTCAAGAATGTTTACTTTTACATCATAGAATGATGTTTTACATCCTTTGTTCTTATTTAAACCTGATTTTTTTCAATATTTACAAAATTCAAATCATTATTTTTAGAATATATTTTGTTTATAAAATTAAATTTAAAAAAATTAAATTTAATTTATTGAGGTTTAATATAAAATAAATATTATATACGGGGGTAAAATTTTTAGCATATTCAGAAGCTTCCTCCAAGTGTAACAATAGAAAATATCTTTATTCAAGGGGGGTAACACATTAAATTAACAAATATTATATTCAATTTATTAAAATATATTCTAGTAGAGTTAATCAGTAAAATTTGTGAACATTTTGAAAGGACTGTTATTATAAAAAAAATGTGAATTGAATAAATTAATTCATGAATGGTCAAATTTTATTGTAATATATTTGCATGCACCATACAATATGTGTGCTACTGTACATATTTTTCTAAAATATGTTAAAAGTAAATATTTGACACTTTTTTTATAATATAATAAATATATAACAGAAAATGTGAAAAGTTATATATTATTTGAATTAATAAAGATTCTGAGTCTGTTTTCAAAATGAAACAACAGAATATTTTATCAAAATATTATTAAACCCCTTGCATTCTGATATTTTTTATTGTTCCACCTGGTGATAAATTTTGAAAATAGACAACCTTTTTATTTGTATAAAATTCTTCATTTTGTATTAAAACTCAATCAGTTGAACTAGATTTTTTTTCAATTTAATTTTGTAAACCAATAATATATTTAAAACATCACAGTTGAGTATTTTAAATATTTAAAAACAGACATGTAAATATGTCAGTATATCATAAACATCATTATAGATATGGTCATGAGTATTGATTGTATAAGATTAAGTGAATGACTGAAAAAAAAATTGAAAATCTAGGTTCAAATCCCCCTTGATTACATATTTCTGAAATTGCAGATTTTTTTTAAAGTTTTTTTAATGTAAATTAACAAAAATAGATTTAAGATAATTCTATCAAACATTGCTTTAAAATGTGATATTTGCTTTACAATATTTACATGTTTGAAAAGATTTTAACACCATGTCAATTTCAATAGATAATAATTCTAGCATGTTTGCATGTGTGGTGCAACTGTTTCCAAAATCTATCATTATTATCATCATCAACCATTATCAATCCACTGCAGGATGAAGGTCTCTCTAAGTTTAATCCATCTTCTCCGATCTTTAGCTTCTCTTCTCCACATCACCCATGCACCCTTTCTTATTTCATTCATCCCTCTTACATGTGGTCTCTCTCTGGGACTTTTAAAGTCTCTTGGAATCCAGTTTAAAATTTCAATGTCTAAACAATAAAAAATAAAGTGTTATAAAATAGATAACTAAAAACAAATGAGCTGATTCTTTTCAAAGAATCTTGTCTTCATAATGATAGCTTGCTACTATGTTTAATAACATGACCTTAAAAGAAAAATCAAAGAGGCCTTCTTCATCTCATGAGACAAAGATTCCATAAATAGGAAGGACACATGCTATGCTTTATCAAAGAAATGAAATTAGCATATTTGCCTATCATTAAACATAGTAGCAAGCTATGATTATGAAGGCAAGATTCTTTGAAAGTGCTCAGCTCATTTGTTTTTAGTTATCTATTTTATAATACTTTATAGTTTTTGGGAACAGTTGCACTGCACATGCACACATGCTAGAATATATATATTTCCCAAAAGTAAACAATTATTTGACTTAATAGATAATAATGTAAAAATTTTTGGATATCAATACCATATATTTCCAATCATTAGGCAAGTTTCATTAAGAAAATTTATAAAGGTATATGTGATATTGCATTTTATGCACCACCTACATTAAATAAATTAATAAATAATTCAAAAGATAAAACTTTACTGACAAATAAAAATTGTATCATTTACAAATGGACATGTAGGTGTGGCAGTGTATGTATAGGTGAATCGAGGTGCACATTCGAAAAAAAAACAAAAGAGCACTTGTTATTATTAAAAAGGGTTCAAAGTATATGATAATTTATCAGCTTCTGTCTTTTATGACCATAATAAATCATGTATATATGGTTTTGATTTTAATTATAGTAATGTAAAAATATTGGAAACTGAAAGAAATAATAATAAAAGAAAAATTAAGAAAGCAATGTTAATATATAAATATAAGCAAGATTTAATTAATAAGCAAGCAACAAACGTTAAGATCATGGAATTATGGGAAAGTTGACATCATGGAATTATGGGAAAGCTGACATTTTAAAAGTATTATTTGATAATAACTACAAGGACAGTTGAAAGTGCTTTTATGTGACGGTTATAAATATATTTTTATAAACTTTTAAGTACTGTATTTTCTAATATTTCTTTATAAACTCACATATATATATATATATATGTTAGTAAAAAAAATCTCTTTTCAAGTCTTCAATTTAATTTCTTTAAAAATAAAAATAAAGAAAAGATGAAATATTAAATAGCACACATATATCTTAATTGAACCAAAGTTCTGAAAAAGCATCAGTTATTTATTTTACTGTATTTATAGAGTTACTGTAAGCTTTTTAGCTGATCAATTTTCCATTTATGTTTAAATCACATAGTAGAGAAATACAAAGCCAGTACTTGCTTTCTTGATTTTTAGAGTAGGCAACAAAATTACACCTTTTTATATAAGATTTAATAAATAAATATATATATATATAACTAATACATCAAATATTTTATTGTTAAATAATGACAAACAAAAACTAAAAACAAATAACTAATTACGACCATCAAATAAAGAAATGTTTTTCGCAGAGCACATGTATACTGTAATAATAGTTGCCACAATTCTGACAGAAAGAATATTTTCTATCACTTAATTAAATATCAACAACTGATATAACATGGTTGTGAGAAATATAGCAGTCTAATAATTTTTCAAGACTGTCTATGTATAGGTCATATAGTAATATTGGATCAAATAATTTGCAGGTTATATATTTAAAGATATCTATTTAAAAAAGAAGCTGCAGAAAGGTGTTTGTTGTTAACAGAAAGGAGGCCTTTTGATTCCTCTTAGAAGTCTTAAAGGAACCAAGCAGGGCAAATTTTTAATGTTCATTCCATGTGAATCATATAATTGCAGATAGGTTTAAAATCAAAAACACCATGGTCTTTCTTCTCTGTTACCTGATTAGGTAGAATGATTGTGTGTGTGAATGATTTTTTTTCCTTAACAGATATTTACAATCACAACAATCAAGCATCTTATCCCCAGAGCCTGTGAAGTTTTCAGCCAATGCAGTGGTTAGCGGTCAAAGGTGGAGAGTGCTAAGAATACCCAGATTGCGGCTCTAGGCTGGTATTTGATAATGATCTTTTATTTAGCTATTTACAATTACAGATCATTTTCACGTAAGGAGGAATTCAAGAATTGAAAGCAGAATTGTCTCATATTAAATGTAATAATAATGGACCTTGTAAAGTTAGAAGGTAAAGAAATCATTTAAAAGTGGACATGTACTCTTCTACAAAACACAAATACAAGAACAAGTAGAGTAAAATGTATTATATATAAAAAGTGGAAGAACAACATTGTGGAGACTGATGGTGTATTGGACAGAGTGACAATATTAGTTATTCATCTTAATAGCAGATATTAAATGCAGATAACTCAGGATTATACCCTAAAAAGTTATCATACCTGATGAAGTAGTGGAGGATTTTTATATGGATGTAAAAAAGTATTTTTATCAGACTAAACAACATTTTATAATTATTATGGGATACTTTAATGTTAGATTTGGCAAACAATGAAAAATGAAAGTGCTGTAACTAAATTTGGTTATGGTATTACAAATGAGAAAGGAGATAGACTCATGGAATTTTTTGTTTGAGAAAAATGTTAAAAGAGAATGGATATGGTAACATCCAAATGAAAGTATAGCATTTTGACTAATACATTTTTCAAGATTGTATTGTTCTTAATAAATTCAACACAAGAAGTGATCTTTGATTAGTGAGATCTATGATACATGTTAATGCAAAACTAAAGAGACAAAAATTATTAAGAAAAATAATTTTCACAGTTGATTTTTCTAATCTTCAGGAACTTCTATTAAAACTTAAATTAGAGCTTGCAAATCATTTTCAAATATTAGCAGATTTTGAAAGTGGTTCAGATTTGAATGAAATTAATAGAAAAATAACTGATACACTTTTAAAAACTACAACAAAAATACGTAGTAAAAAAATAGCAATTGTCTAATAAAATTTCGACTGAGACTAGGAAATTTATGAAGAAAAGAAGGAATATGAAAATATATAAAAATGATGCTTTAAGAAGAACTGAATACCTCGAATTTTTCAAAGTGGTGTGAAAAGGGGTTTATAAATGCAATAAGAAAATATAATTGTAAACTAACAAGAAAAGCTGAAGAGAATGAAAATCTCAAAAATGTAAAACAATATTTTTGTATTGGTTAGGAAATTTATATCTGCAGTAAGAAAAAAATATGGAACTATTACTAAAAAAATGACATCATGAAGTGGGTAGAAGTGTTCCATCAAAAAATATATAATAATAAAGAACAAGTACCTCCTTCAACAATTACATCTTCTCAATTACCCAGAATTTTAAATAAAGAAGTGAGACATGCAATTAAATTTATGAATGAAATTCCCATAAGATGGCATTATAATAGATAACTTAAAACAAGCAGGTGAAAAAATAAACATAGTTTTGGCAAAGTTATATACCAAATATCTAAATGATAAATATGTACTAGATGATTGAAAGAATAAAATATTAATATTTTAAAAAGGCAATAAAGAAGATGGTAGAAAATACAGACCTATCAGTCTTTTATCAGTTTTATACAAATATTTTACCAAGATAATTACAGCTCATTTACAGAGAAATTTTGATTTCAACCAACCAAAATAATAAACTGGATTTAAAAGTAGTTTTAATATAGTGGATCATATCCTAATATTCAGAGAAGTTATAGAAAGGACCAATAAATCTGAGTAGTCATTGTGATTTGGATTTTTTTATATGAAAAGACATTTGATTTTATAAACATTTCTTCTGTGATTAAAGCATTGGATCCTCAAGATATAGACACAGAATGTTGTCATATTCTGAAGAATATTTATAGATATGCAACAACAACTATTATATTACATAATGATACTAAAAAGGTTAACATTGCAAAGTGTGTAAGACAGGGTGTTTCCTAACTACAAAACTTTTTACAGCAATGCTGCAAGAAATATTTTGTAGATTAAAATGGAAGACTAAAGGAGTAAAGATAAATGGAGATTATTTAAGTCATTTATAAAAATTTTGCAGATGATGAAGTTGTTTTTGCAAAAAATATTTTAAAGCTTCTGGAAATGTTGCTTTGTGAGTTATCAGATGAAAGTAGGACTCAATGTAGATGTTAAAAAGATTTTATCAACTACAAATACATTGGTCAGATTATTTCTATAGATGAAAATATAATGGAGAAAATTAATCATAGAATTAAACTTGATTGGAGTGCTTTTTGTAGAAATACCTTAATATTAAAAGGAATATGCTTATGTGTTTGAAAAGGAAGGCTTTTAACAAATGTATTTCACCAGATTTTGCTTATGGATTTGATTTCAGTTTACTCAAAAAATCTGTACAGATGCATGTTAGAAGTAACAAGAAGAGAAAGAAAATGCAATACACGAGTAAGAGAATAAATAGCTGCTAATGGCATTATTGAAAAAATTAAAAGACTGAAGTGAAGTAGGGCTGGCCATATTATTAGAAAAGATGATAATACATGGACAACTGAAATCTTTCATGGGATTCTAAGAGATTGTAAAAGATTCAGAAAAAGACCCATTGCTAGATGGATGAATGAAATAAAAAAATGTACAGGGGTGATGTGGAGAAGAGAGGCTTAAGATCAGAGATGAATAGAACTTGGAGAGACCTTCATCCTGCAGTGGATTGATAGTGGTTGATGTTGATGATGGTGATCTATTCAAAAGATGTATTAAAAAATCTTATACAAATATATATATATATATATTATTAAAATTTAATTCAAAGGCACCAAGCTTTATGTACTCATACATACAATATCACCCTTAATATATAAATCCAATCCTGATTATTTAATATTTTAAACACAAGCATGCTGATGATGCTGAACTTAATGTAATCAGAAGCAATTGAACTCAAACTTTTAAGCTCCCTACATGGTCATGTCTATCAGTTATACAGGATGGAGTGGATAGCTGTAGAGAGCTTGAGAGTCTGATTTCAAATCCCATATCCTGATTACTATTTATTTGTTAGATTAAAAATTATCATACAAATTTTTAGCCCAGATACGCACTTTTATACTTTAATTAAAGATTAAATATACATATTCTTATTAAACATAATCACATGAAATAATTAAGTCAATTCTATAACCTCCTATCTATTTGTAATATGTTAAATAAGCTTATAGATTTTCATATCATCTGAATAAATACATCTGAAAAGGTACCTGCCACCACCACAGTTTCTGCTAAACCAGAATTCTTAAATTGGCCCAGTTTATAACCTTTCACATACTTTTGTATGCTTGAGCAATAATTATTAATAATAAATTATTACAATTTAATTTAATGATGCCAAACTTCCTACATCACAACTATGCTGCCTAACTTCCTACATGAATGTCTTAATGATTATTACTATGTTTAGCCCAGATGTAGACTAAGAAAAAAAATACTGCTGATATCAATCAAGTAACAAAAAATACCACAACATGCTGTATCTGAAAACCTAAAATTAATATATTAAAAATTATTAAACACAAATGGATGAACTAATTAATTCAATTTCATTTCCCTCGATATTTTTGTATATGTATTTTATCATATATATTTTAGTTTCAACAATCAAAGACATCTGAATAAGATATATTATTCTATATATTTTTCAGTACGATATGCATCTTGGAGGTCACTTAACTTTTCTGATATTTTTATTCATATGATTGAAGTATATATGATAAAATCAAAAATTATTTGTCAAAATTTTCACTCTTTTTCTAATAGGGGTATCGCCAACTTATAATTTTTTATATTACCATCCTTACTTCTTTACATACTTAAATTGTTTTTTTTTATATAATTATTAAGTAATTTATGATATGTATTAATTAAATCACAACAATTGGTTACTAAGCTGATAAATAATTTATAATTTTATTTACATATGTATTGACAATAATAAAATTAATAAATAAAAATTATTGTAAAATGACATACATACAATATTGTAATGCAATATTTGACCCTGGTGCAAAGCACAAATTTTATCTTTACATCAGATGAAATACTACAAAGACCTACTCTTCCTCAATTCATTTTAGTCTTCTTTGTTATTTTAAATATTTTTTTAATATAGAAATCTAAAATATGATTTAAACTTTTTTTGCAATTTAAAAATAGTCTTTTATATAAATCCAGAATGTAATTTTCATATCAAAATGCATTATTATGCTAATCATCATTGTTTTATGCATCTCAGTTGAAAATCATTAACATGAAAGTCAATAAGCTATTGAGCAATCATAGTGTAAATATACTATCAATACAATTACACAAATAATATACAATTGCAGCAGAAAACATTACTTTGATGCTGAAATGAATTCAATATAGAAAAATTTTGCATTGTATCTTTATCACCTATGCTTTATACATATTACTCTCTTTTACCAAGTCAGTATTACAGTCTTAATTTAAACAAAAATTATAAATGTTCATCTGAAGGTTTGTATTGATGTCATTTTACTTATAGTTATTTGGTGGACTATTTCTTTCATCTAGTTAAAGTGGTTTTTTAAACCAAACTCTATTTATACTTACATGAGAGTATATTGTATTGTTCAAGTGGTATTACTCTTCTTTCTTCCTATGTTATTGCTAGTCTGACCAGTGAGAGACCTAGCTTTCGAAATGGATGAGTGATGTTTGCATCCATAAAATATTCAATTTAAAGTTATGCTCTAACAAACTAGGCTATTCTGTCAAAATCTCATGTCAGTAGAAATTTTATATACTTATCTATGAGGTCATTCTGATTTTTTTCACTATTTCTTAAGAACAAAGTTAGTGAATGGTGATTATAATATTTATTTGGCTGCAGATTACAGGTTCTACTCTTTACTCTGTTATATTTTGTCCAATATTCCTATCTTTTCATAATCAAAATGATTATTGGAATAGTTGTAGTGTGATATTTTATCTATATGTTAATTTCTTTAATCATGATTTAATGCTTTTTTAATCTTTATCTAGTGGGTCAGTTTACTTCAACAAATATATATATTTTCATATTTGCATGCTTAATATGTCTGTATTAATTCTATGATTTTTTTGTATTTACTGCTTGTAAGAATGAATTTCCATTCTACTGCATGGATATCAAATTAGGAACCTAAATTTCAGCTAAATTCTTTATTGGGTTAGCTGGCAAAATTTTGAATTTCTCTAGAATATATTCTGGTTATGCTGTTTTGAATATCATCAGATCTAACATATAAAAATCGGAAGGATTTGTTGAACATAGCTAGTAAATTTTATGCATTTCTTTTTAAATCATTTATATATCTTATTTAGTCAGACATAAATTTCCTCATACTTTCTATAATTGTCATCAATTATAACTACATCAGGCCTTTTCTTAAGTTTTAGAATTGATGAGATCTCATGCAATATCTTCCATAACAATTTGGAAATTATATATTTATATATTTTAAAAAAAGATAATTAGTAACATCAATTCCCACTTTATGAATATTACAGAAAGTATTTTTTAATAATTAATATGCATAAATTATCTCATTATTTTCAATCATTAACAATCCATTATACAATGAAGGTCTTTTTAGATTTAATCCTGTTTTAAGACACATAGCTTTTCTTCATCATAGTACTCCAACAAACATTTTTATCCCTCTATTCATCTAAAATATGGTCTTTTTCCAAATCATTTGCAATCTCTTAGAATCAACTTTAGGACTTGAATTGTCAATCTATGGACATTTTTTTAGTAACATGTCAACCCATTTCCAATGTAGGCTTTTTATTTTTTCTATTATATCAGTGATGTCCATTTATTTTCTCAGTGTATGTATTCACATCTTTTTATATTCCACTGTGTTTTCTTGAATCTCTGTACTGCTCTTTGATTAAGTGTTCAAATAGCAGAACAATATGGAAAAACTGTTAAGATATTATATTAAACATTTTCCATTTTAAATGCACAAGCATATTTAAATAATTTCTACCAAAATAATTCTAACATAAATTATAATCTGTTTTATATATAAACTCTTTAAATATTCAATTCAAAACATTAGAAAAAATAAATTTGTTTGTGTTTTTCTGTTTCTCAAAATAACTTTCAAAATACCACATTTGGAATTTGGTAAGCAAATTGCAACAAAATGTTTTAAAATGTTAATATTTTGAAACCAGTCTGAAAATATAACTATAAATATTTTAAAACTACTATTATTACCTTATATGCACTAATTATATTTATCAAACTTAACAAAGTATCTATGAACATGCTAATATGCCTTTTATGTGAGCTAACTTTACTATATTTTGGTTATCCAAAACTTACTTGTATCCATCAGTTGTGTGTACATACATACAAATATTAAATATTTATAGGCCTGATCAAAATAACTTACTATACACATAATAAATGAAAACAACTGATTCTATTACTAGAATAAAGATATGTCAAATCTTTGTGGAATTATTTATTTGCTTGTTGAAGAATGTGTAGACTGTCTATTTTTGTTTCATTATTTCTAGATCTGCTGCAGAGGAAAGTTCTCATGACAGTGAAAACTCCTGATGCAGCACTGATAATGTGTTTGGTATATTAAAATAAGATAGTCCATTCTAAAATTTTATATCATATTATTGAAACACACAGGCTTATTATATACCTGTGTTTATATATGCAATATATAGGGTATATGAGCACAGATTTTCACATGACCCACCACTCTCCACACTACCTCATAACACTGATACACCTCAACACATATATGTTGAAAAGATAAATAATCGCCAATATACTTATTTCATGCTAAACCAGCCATCATCAGTTGGTCCAGATTACCATCTCTACACATATATGCTTTGAAGAGTTGGAGTGTGAAGTAGATTGAAGCCTGTGCATTAAAGTATAAGGTTTGGCTATCTTAATATATATCTGAGCACTTATAGCATATATGTGTAGAGATGGTAATCTGGACCAACTGATGATTGCTGGTTTAGCATGAAATACACATATTTGTGATTATTTATCTTTTCAACATATATGTGTTGGGGTGTATCAGTGTTATGAGATAGTGTGGAGAGTGGTGGGTCATGTGAAAGTCTGTGCTCATATACCCTAAATATATATATATATATATATATATATATATATATATATATATATATATATATATATATATATCATATTATTTAAACAATATTTATCTAAATCGCATGTTGTTAAAATTGATAATAAATTGAAAGTATGCTAACCTTTCACATGCGCAATTATAACTGAGACAGCCAATCAAGCTTGATTGTTTATTAGATAGCTGTTTAAAATCTGATTGGCTGTCTCAGTTATAATTGTGCATGTGAAAGGTTAGCATAATTTCAATTTATTATATCATATTATTATAAAATGAACTTTATTATAATCTTAATTAAATTCATAATATGCATTATCTTTACAGATATCACATTATTTTCATAAATTTTTACATGTATTATACTCAAGTCAACTTTTCTCCAGTGACTTCTTGTTCCTTCATATATTTTTCCATCAGATATTCCAAAAAAAGTTCCTCACAGAAAGTGTATAAAAAGTTAAGAAGATAAAATTTGCTATTAACCCAATATATACTTTCATCAGTCAATTATTTTATATAGCACAATGTTTTTTTATAAACAATAATATATAAACAGCATTAAACTGTTGCACATGCACTATCTTTCCAAAGACTTTATCATGTGGTTGAAGTGTTAGTATTCATTCATTTTATATTTTAAATCCAAAGCGTATGTGCAACAGTTTAATGCTGTTTATATATTATAGTTTCATCATGTAAAAATGATCTAAAGTCAAGATGTTCTTTTTGAATGTTCAATCATGAATCTACAATCAAAGAATTATGGCATAAAAAAATGAAAACTTACAAAATTCCAAACAATTTTTTTCCAGATCCATGAAAAAAAAAAGCAGTTGCTTTTCATTTTCTTAGACACAATTGAAGTCTTTTCAACTGGATTCAGGGCAATCCATGGTCATTGTTCTTATTAGCTTTACAAATGGAATTTAACGATCATTGATCTATGTAGATATGGGCAAACATAATTCATAAATCATATGGTTGATGACTGTCAAATCTATAGTTATAATAGCGGAATTAAAGGGCTTAATAAGGCTACTAGTGGATTATCTCCTAATTGGAGATTCTGCAGATTACTTTATATTTTCTTAATAGATAAGCTAATGTAAATTATATGCTACATGAATAGTGAGCTATTTATTTGAATATCTATTTGCACTGCTTTGTAATACCACTGTCAGCCATTCTGTCAACCTATGAATGTATTGTTCTGTTTTAAAACAGTATAATTTGTGGCATATTGGGAAGATCCCCAATTTTTGATCAGAATATTGATAATCACCTCCAAACATGGTCAGCAAATGGGTATCTGGCTGTTGTTAGTTATATTGTAAATCTTCAATAATAATCTAGTTTATAAAATATTTTCTTTCCTTAATTTGAATATAATAGTAATGGAAAACTATTAAGGAAAATTTACAATTTTAATAAAAAGTATGAAGATTGGCTATCTTAATATAAAGCTGAGCACTGATTATATATATGTGTGAAAGATAGTAATCTAGACCAACTGATGATTGCTGGTTTAGCATGAAATACGTATATTGGTGATTATTTATCTTTTCAACATGTGTGTGATCAGGTGGGTCAGCAATATGAGATGGCACTGAGAGTAGTGGGTCGTATGAAAGTCTGAGTTCGAATCCCGCCTATATTACATATATAAATGCAGGTTTAAGCCTGTGCAATGTATTAATTTATAATAAAAATAATATCGGAAACACTACTTAGATATTATTTTTATTAAAATTTGAAATTTTCCTGAATAGTTTTCCATTATTATTAGTATAATAGTCTAGTTTTTTACAATGTAATAAAAATACTATCTCCACAAGTAGTGAGAGAGGTTCCAAATTTCCATGTAACTAACTACGATGTTTTTTGTTGTTTTTTATTTTTTATTTTAACACTATCTGTTAAAAAACACGCTACATTTTTTTTAAAAAAAAAGTATTATTATTTTATGTCATTTACAGACAGAGTAACTTAATTATGAAAAGTTTTTATTTACGACCTAAAAAATATAATATACGTAAAGGTCTTTAAAAACCTCGTGTAGTCTCCCCCTCCCCTTCTTCTCTTTTATGATAAACTTTAATAATGTTTTAATCATCCGCTTCAAGTTTTTAAAAAGTACCATTAACAATCAATTTGTAATTTGCTCACAATATCACTGTAATAAAAAGTATTCTTTACTGTACTATTAATCAGTAAGGTCAAGAATTCTATTTTAATACAGTTTATAGAAAAGTTTTTCCTAGAAAATATTTATTTCAACTAATAGGCATTTCTCACAGTAGGAAATATATTAAGAGTTTTGGTTCCTCTTTGAAGCTGAGGAGTTATTTATCAAAGTGAAGATCTGGAGTGAGTCTTTTAGGAGAACTCTTTCAAATGAACAGGTCAGGGCCGTGTTACAGAAAGAATATTAATAGCATTTTCAAGAACATTGTAAGTAAAATTGATTTTACTTTGTGCAATAAATATAAAATTAAGTAAAGAAAAAGAATTATAAAATAAGTTATTAAAAAAATCACACTTTACATTTAAGAAAACATTCACAGAAACAGAATATTGAATGGTATTAAATTATTTATTTCTAATATTTTTTTCCTTTAAATTAAAAAAAAAAAAGATAAACCATAAGCATTGAATGTCATCAAATAAAAGACAAAATATAATTTGAGTACCTATTTTTTTTTTTAAATTTGAAAATTATTTTTTAATACTTTATAATATATAGTATATTATATGCAAAAATTTAAATATATATGTTTTCTAAATGTCCATCCTTTTTCATGAATCAAATATGCCCAGTCCTAAACTGGAAATAATACGTAAAATTAAATATCTAAACGTTTAAAATTACAGCCAATTAAATGGCCAATAATTTTGATTTACATTACAATGGATTTATCATCATCATCATTATTAGCTATTCCAAGCGAATATAATCATTTACCTCCATTTCCTCAATTCGGCCAAACAGCTCATCCTTACGTCTGACTGTGTTCGCAGATGCACAATTAAACCCAGGCAATTGTTTTAAAAATATATAAATAACTGAAATACAGGCTTATTGTATACCTATATCAATATATAATTATAATAAAAATAATCAATTTAACGGTAATAAACTATTATAAACAATCCTTAAATCCGCAGAAATATTTTCGGTTAATTTCTTAAACCTGCCTCAGCTACAATTAAATTAAAAAAACAAAAACAAAGCGGAAGCAAATATCATCAATTCAAATCCCACACATCGTATTTTAATGTTAGCAGCTTGTCTATTTGTTAAATGCATTTTATTCCTATTTATAAAAATTGCCTCCTTAATTTTTCTCTTATTGATAAGCTGCTAACATTAAAATACGATTCGTGGGATTTGAATTGATGACGTTTGCTTCAGCTTTGTTTTTTTTTTTTTAATTTAATGGCAGTTGAGGCAGGTTTAAGAAATTAACCGAAAGTACTTCTGCAGATTTAATGATTTTTTATAATAGTTTATTACTGTTAAATTGGTTATTTTTATTATAATTACAATTTTGTTTTAATTAACTGACATTTTATTTATACTCTATCAATATATGTAATATTCAGGGTATATAAGCACAGACTTTCACACGACCCATCACTCTCCACTCGATTTTTCAACATTGATACACTTGAACACATATATGTTGTTAGGTGATTATTTATATTTTAGACATATATGTGTTCAAGTGTATCAGTATTATAAGATTGAGTGGAGAGCGGTGGGTCAGGTGAAAGTCTGTGCTCATATACCATATATATTAAAAATTATATATAAAATATGTTTAGCTCTATAATGCATACATAACTTCTCACACTCTTAAAAACCATGTGGCATGCATGCTGCCACATGATATTTGACAATAAGAAATACAATGTACTCAAAAGAAATAATTTAATATAAATAATACCATATTTATACTAATAAAAGTTTGCTTAATACTTTAAAATAATAACGTTTAATACATCAATATAATGTTCTGAACATGCTTTCGACTAACTGGTAATCGTACAATATTTATGATCTATGTATGACTACCAGTTAGTCGAAAGCATGCTCTGCATACTATTTTGATGTATTTAACATTTTTATTTTAAGGTATTTAACAAGTTTTTCCTAGTGTACATGTTATATGTATTATATATAAATTGAATTACATTCCTTTCTAAAAAAGTTTAAAACTATTGGAATTACATGTATTGTCACAAAATCTTACCCAGGAACATCATGAACAAAATTTAAAATTCTATAATCTACATCAATTATGCACTCTCATAATTTGAATTTTAATTGTTATTAACATTTCTTACAAACAATCATGTTATTTTAAAAAAACTTAAAGAAAAAACAAAAATTATTAAAACAATAATAATATTACTAAAGCAGTATGTAATATGCTTATGCTGATTATTTCTTGTACATGTAATTAGATGAATTTGAACTCAGGACTTTTCAACCTATTCATTACCACTCCATCACAAACAACTGATGTGGATGGTTGTATAGTTGGAATAGTGAGAATAATAAAGCATGTCTATTAAAGTTTGAGAAAAAGCACTAATTGTATATATGTATAGGAGAATTTGGTCCTATCCCAAGTGATGAATGCTGGTTATGGATGAAATAGGGATATTAAGAATCATATATCTTTTTTACATGTATGTGGTTGTGTGTATCAGTTGCTTGAGATGAAGTAGAGGATGAATAGATTGAAAATTCCTGAGGTGATGCAAGGATATAATCTAAGTATTATAAATGTATCCGCATATTGAATATGCTGAGCATTTATTTTATTTGCCATCTTGTTGTGCTGTATTTTAACTACTCTTGCAGTGAATTTTTCTTGGTAAAATTGATTCAATAGTATGCCTAATTGCAATCTCTCTAATGTATTATATTCTCCACTATATCTTCTCATAGAAACTTTAAACATTGCACTTCTTTAGAATGACTGTGAGATAATCTTTATAATGTAAACAGAGTGTTACTTTCTATAAAAACCATACTCAAGTTAATTACATAGCATCCTTTTATGTTTATTTCTCATGCTTAATCCATTATAATTTGTAATTGATTTCAGCTCTGTTTTAAATTTATTGACAACAAAGTGTAAATGTGTCTTGCTGTTAAATGGCATAATAATTATTTTAGGATTTAATATCTATGCAATTCTGGATTTGGTATTTAATTGATTGGAGTTGGTACATTTCTTTGAAATGTCAATATTACTTTCAGAGACAGCTGAAACTTGGGTTGGAAACCACAAAACAAGCAAGGTCAATGATTATGTTTAATTGGCTTCAAGCTTGGTAAATTTAGTATGAGAGATTTAATTGGCTGTAATCTTAAACTTTGTTTGAGTAAGTAATTTGTCAATTTTCATTTACAACCACAGTTTAATAAAGGGAGAAAATAACATTGATTTTTTTTAATTATTTTTATTTATTTATAAAAATATAAACTCTGCAAATGAAAAATCTTGAGTGACAAAATTATAATATAAATAAAATAGAAAATATAATTTAAAAGAATAAAATATATTAAAAACACATAAAAGATTTTGCATGATACGATCAATAAAATAAATATTTTTCAAAAATCAAATAACTGATGTTAAGCAGAGGCAAAACTCTTCATACAGTAGCACCACTTAATACAAACCAGAGTAATCAATGAATGCAGGAAGGTTTGTGTATAAAATCCCATTTTAGTGCCTACTCATCCAATATCCTTAGACTAGTTTCTATCTTGTGGCTTTCATCGGTAAAAAGCCTTGGATCTGAGAGCAATGAACCTAAGTCTTAGAATCTACTGCAACCCTTTAGCAGCCATCTTTTACTTTATTAGCTAACTATAAGGTTTTGAGCTCAAAATGATGTTAGTTAAATTAAAAAGCATTCTTGCATAAACAAATTATATAAATTGGAAACATTATAACTAAGCCATTTTTGATTGGAAGTATTGGAAAAAAATTGGTACAATCTGTTGAAATTTTAATTCTTAATTATATATTTGTATTATAGTATATAGGTTATAAGTGCAATCTTTTATAATAAATATCAAGACTTGCTATATACTGACGTAAAAAACTTTATTTAGTATTATGTGTTCTATAAATATTTGTAACAGATGCAACATAAGATCTACCAAACATAATTACACTTAATGAAAGAGCAATACAGAGACTTCAGACCACTCAAAGAAGTATGGAGAGATGCATGTGTGGAGTAACAAAAACAGATTGAAAATGCAATATATGGACAAGAGAACAAACAGGTGTATTAACCTCATTGAAAAAATTAAAAGACTGAAGTGAAGTTGGGCTGGAAATATTGTTAGAAGAGATGATAATAGATGGACAATTGAAATCTTAAACTGGATTCCAAGAAATTGCAAAAGACCCAGAAAGAGACCATATGTGAGATGAATTGATGAAATAAGAAAATGTGCAGAAGTGATGTGGAGAAAGAAAAGCTAGAGATCAGGAAAGATGGATTGAACTTGGAGAGACCTTCACCCTGCAGTGAATTGATAGTTGATGATGATGATGATAAGCTCTGACAACAATAAATATAAATAAAGTTAATTGAGATAAAAAATTAAATAAATAAAATTACATAAAATTTCATTTATAAAAACTAGAGCAAAGACAGTCAATATGATTTGTCCAAGATAACATAGAATCAATAAATGCAAAGTGATAACAATATTATTAATAAATTAAATATTGGTACAAGTGAGCACATTATTACAATATAAAAAGTATTTATTATAAACAGTGTGAAGTCAAAAGAATATTAAATAAATTTATATAAAAAAATGTAATACTTGTTATATATATATATATATATATATATATATATATATATATATATATATATATATATATATATATATATATATATATATATATATATATATATATATATATATATATATATGGCTTAATTTCTTAGAATTTTATAAGAAATTTGAGTGCCAGAATCAATCCTGGGATCTCCTGATTTCCAACTCAGACATCCTACCAACATCACCAAACCATGCAGAATTTGTTTTATAAAATTTATTAATAAACAATTAAAAGTTAACCATTAATTAATTAAAAGAAAACCATCTCTAATTATTTTGTCAAAGTAACTGTACAAAGCTACTGCACAGGACAAGCCAATACTATCTGAAAAACCATAAATTCCTGATTTTAAATAAAATGAAAATATACCACTTATATAAATGTAAAAAAAAAAAAAAAAATAGAATCTGGAACTAAACATTATGTGTATCTTGATTAACTATTGTAAAACAATTAGTGCTATCAGAAATATTCATTGCTTGCTTTATATTCTTAATTAACATGCAGTCCAATAAGCAAAATGCCATCAAAATCATATAAATATAGATATTTAGGTAAAATTTTATGAGATGTATAGTCAGACATCTTAAATAAATCTAAATATATAGAACAGCTTTGACAACATTGCTAACAATGGCATCAATTTGTCCAATTGTAATTCTACTAAAAACAAATTTAAATTGGTGCTTTAATAATAGATCACTTTAAACAAAAATACAATTTGTTATTAAATCACCATTTACAAAAATTTTAAATTCTGAGAAATATTTATCAAAAAATAAAAAATCAGGCTTTTTAGCACTTAGGGAAAATTATGGAAATAATAAAGTTCAATGTTTAAAATTATCTAATTCATCAGAATAGAAACAATTAACTAATCAATTTGCATAACACAATTAAAAGTAAGTTATATCTACAGTGTGCAACCTGTGGATTGTGATCTCTCAATAGATCACAGAAACATTGTTAGGGGAGGGGGCATGCACATTTTGAGAAGTTCTCATGTTAGATAATGAATTTTTAATTGAAAAAAAAACAAAACCTAAACATTATTAAAAATATTTTAAATAATACATGAAACCTGTTCAATCCATTATTGTGTGCACACTCACTTTTAGGTTTAAGCACTTTCTTCTCTATATTTCAATCCACATTGTATAAACAGCACATCATAATGGCACCTCATTTATATTGTTCTCATTTCTTTGTTCACTCTTAGAGTTTTGTTCTTTATGCTAGTATTGACCTAATATTGATACTTGGTACATTCTCGAATATACACATTTTCTAAAACAGGCTAAAAAAATTGTAATTGCTACAAATCAACAGATCTACTAAGAATCGAGTATTATTTTTTTTTTTTATTAATATGCAGTTTTTCAAAGATCTTATATCAAATCATATGTGCTGAAATATAATATAAAGTTTTAAACAACTTTTATCATTAATATCCTTATATGTTTATAATAGTACGATAACATTATATAATGATCTACACAAAATTTCAGTCCAAGTATAAGAAACACAGGTGTAAAAAGGTTATGCACCACTCAGTTAAAGCCATACATAGAAAAGAGTTAAAACAAATAAAATAAATAAATAAATCTTGCATTAATACATTATCTATTGGTATATGTAAAAAATATGCAAAGAAGTATCATATTTTTATTTCTTTAAATATTCACTACATTACACTGTGTTTTATAAATTCAATTTGATTAAACAAATACTTCTCTATGGAAAATGAATAATTTTTCCATTGTAAGATATATTTTTATTAATACATTTTTTTGATAATATCGCTTTAATTGCTTAATATCAGATTCAATTTTAATATTTAGTTTTATTAAATTGACTAATTTATGTCCAAGAATTTTAAATAATCAAATAATCTTTTCTACTAATTTATCAGCTATGCATGCAGAATACCTTCTATTATTATTTGTTAATTTAAACAAAGATCTACAAATATTCATTATTAAAAATCTAAAATAATGTCATTCAATGCAAGAATCCTATCCCAGTCCTGAATAGATAAAAAACCTTTTGGTTTATTATGGTATAATTTAATAAAATAAGGATGATTATTTACCTGTTATCTACAGTTAAATGTTTTAAAGGTAGACAATTCATAATGCAAAAGTAAAGATATTGTATTATAAATAAATAAATAATACTTCTATATATAATATAAAAATAATATAAAATAACAATTTGTGTCAATTGTTAATACAGAGTTTAATATAAATAAATAGAAACAAATAATATTTCCTAGCGTTTTCAACTCTTACGAGTCCTTATCAAGGCAGTGTAAAAAATTCTATTTTCTCCTAGGTGATGAATCTAACATTTCATTGTATTTTCGATTAGCATGGAGAACTCCACTTAACCTTAATAGGTTAATAAATAATTCTAAGGAAATATTAAATAAGGAGGATAAAAGCAGTGTTGTATACTCTATTAGATGCCCACAAATAAATTGTAGTGCAATATATGTTGGAGAAACCAAAACAAATATTAAATATCACCTTCAACAACTTAAATATACTTATAATAGAACAAGAGAAGATGATACAGTTTATTCAGCTTTTTACGTTCACCAAAATAATACAGGCCATATATGCAGTCCAAAGGATTTTACAATATTAATGAATGAAACACATGATAAAAAACGCAAGATTAAAGAATCATATATTATACAAAATTCATCTTGTGCTATGAATTCAAAATTAACTAGCTTTCTGATTAGTTGTTCCTGGCCAGTATAATGAAATGTTAGATTCATCACCTAGAAGAAAATAGAATTTTTTACATTGCCTTGATAAGGACTTGTAAGAGTTGAAAGCGTTTGGAAATATTATTTGTTTTTATTTATTTATATTAAACTCCGTATTAACAATTGACACAAATTGTTATTTTATATTATATTTAGATATTGTATTAATATAAATGAGCTTAATATATTATTGTAAATACACTTAGAATAGATATTTAATGGATAATTGTTTTTATTTTATTAAATAAAATATAAAAAACTAATTGGCATCTTTTTTTATTATAAATATGTTATATTAATACAAAGACAAGAAATTAATATACATATTGTACAATATATAT
>JAQFVV010014185.1:0-46616 GCA_028023455.1 Epiperipatus broadwayi
TTTTTAAGTTTTTTATTTTTTTTTTTTTAATAAATCCAATTTTATCTACGATCTTTTTTACTTTCATTTTATTTTTAAATAATGTAATCGCATGAGACTCTGCTACAATAGAGAGGGATAGAGAATCAAAGTTCTCATTTCAAAGTAAGATTACAAATCTTCAACCTTTAATGTACTAATTTTCGAATCTCTTTTATTCTCTCAAATCTTCCGCCATCCATTTCATTAAAAATCTGATGACATATATATATATTGTAAGAGTCAGGGTGATCTAGGGTCTTACCGTATCTGCCATACAAAAGTGCCACCAGACCATTTGAACCTGGAAAATTTATATAGTAGGCAGATACTTACAGTTAAGATCCCATATTTTAATTTATTATGACTGAAATGCCCCAGTCACTAGCTCATGGAGCAGCAGAGATAATATATATTTTAATTTTAAAGAAATAAAGATAATAAAAAATAAGAATAAGCCACTGCCAGATTAACAATACACAGAAACATTTATTTTGCACATATATAAATTTCAGAATTATTTACTTTAGTATAATGTCTACTTTAGCATTTGATTTAATTTGACATTTTTACTTTTTATTTTATAAGTTTGCACAGATGAATTTATTAATATTTTATTAGAGTGTCGAGTATGGATAGACTGCATAGATTGCACTTGAAAAAGAAAATATTCTATATCCCTTATTTAACCCTAGGCCAAAAGTTTGCAGTCAAACTAATGCCAATCTATCTGATATATCAATGTATTCAATGCAGCATGAATATAACAGCACAATACCGTACTGTCAGAACATCTGAACAGCATGATTATCAAGAAGAAATCTCTCATCCAGTACAGGAATACTTTGTCTATCTGGTGAGAAGAACAATAAAAAAAAACTCCATAGGAAGGGATTGTGGTCCTTTTTTCTGTCTTACTACCCCATTCCATAGGCTAAAGGGGTGATCCAAGGAGCAGGGAATACTATCTGCCTCCGATGGTCAGTAAGAAATGGGACTTATTTTGCCCAAGTGCGGCATGCCCATAGAGGATCTTCATGCTACATTTACTAATTACACCAATACATCCAATCCATTGACCCAATTTAACTGAAAAACAAATAACCTAAGATTTACCCTCCCTTAAACTAATATAGCTCATGCCCGACTCAAATTTAACATAATTTAATTAAAAGTTTTAGCTTAATGTGAAAAAAAAAACAAAAAAACATAATAAACACTTAAAAGAACAGAAAAATTAAATTAATGGAAATGATTTTAAAACTACATATGATAAAAATAATTATTAATGATTTAATTTGGTCAGATAGGAATTTATATTTCTATTTAAATATTGGAAATATTTATACTTAATGTTCATGAATTATATATATATAGTTCTTACAGTTTAAAAGTCCATCCTTAATAGTTGCTTGTAATTGGGATCCAATGTTAATTCCCACAGCATCCTGGGGGAGAATGGTATGCTGTTGGCCATTTTATTGGTATTCATCCAGAGGTCCTTTACTGTAGCTGGTATAGTTCTTTGCATGATTTTATTGCAGGACCCTGATGTCCTGGGGTCCACAAACATAGGAAAACAATATTTCATTTCTTTTCTTTGGAAAAACTGAAGGGATTGAAAGTG
This sequence comes from Epiperipatus broadwayi, assembly GCA_028023455.1. Classification (NCBI taxonomy): domain Eukaryota; kingdom Metazoa; phylum Onychophora; class Udeonychophora; order Euonychophora; family Peripatidae; genus Epiperipatus; species Epiperipatus broadwayi. The sequence goes on from JAQFVV010014185.1 coordinate 1,646, forward strand.
TGTCTTTTCAATCCCTTCTCCTTCAACTCTCCTGGACTTAACACATATAGCAAACAACCAATTTATTTCCAATATTTTCCCTTTTATATCAAAACTGCAGATTAACTGAACATGGTGTCATGATGATAATGATTCTTTTGCTGTGGTCCATTTCCTGAGGGATTTTTTATTGGCTATTCTGTTCTTATTGATTTTCTCTCCTATATGACCTTCAATTATAAATTTTGAGATGCCCAAAGGCAAGTTTACTTAAGACTAATTAAAAATAACAATCATTTCCATTTTGGGTCTTTTACACAATAGTAATTAATTAAATTTTGTACATTCTTAAGTACATTTTTATCTTTAAATCTTTAAGTTTTTTTTAAAATTTAGTTTTAAAATACTTTTTAATAAAGATTTCTTTTAATATTTTTCCATCTGTGCGATTTTATATATATATATACAGTTTAGATGACTTTTAATTTTCAATTTTTTAAAAACAAATTTTTATTTGCGAACTTTTATTTTTAATGTCTAATTTTATTTAAAATAATGTAACAGCATGTGTGCCCATTACAATATATATATATATATATATATATATATATACATATATATATATATATATATATATATATATATATATATATCAGAAATCAATAAGCTCAATATAATTATCTGCTACATTACTATTCCTTCTTTTAATAGGCCTTTTTAAAATTCATAAAGAAGTGAAACAATTAACAAATAAATCTTCCATATTTTTGATCTGTAGCATGATCCCATTTGTGATGTCTTTAGCAGACTACCAACTTCTGGGTCAACTAAACTACCAAATTTTTTTAGATGAGTTCTTGATATTGTTGCTTAACTGACACTGACAAGCTGATCATACATTAGAAGATTTCTAAATTTGTGTTCACATGTATTATATATTAAGATATATATATATATATATATATATATATATATATATATATATATATATATATATATATATATATATATATATATATATATATATATATATATATATATCATAATATTTTTAATGGCTACTTAGATAGAAATATTTAGTTTGTGAAATTTCCCATTAAAATTATTTAATTAGAAAGCTTTTTATTTGGATAATAGCCAATTCTAGATTAATCTACACCTAGGGTAAGAATGAAAGTATAAAATTTTCACTCTAAGTAATGGGAAAAAACTCCACACAATAAATATTTCTATTTATATATGTATATAATAAAACTGTACATATTATATATATATATATATATATATGTACAGTAATATTTAATTATTTAATTAGAGACATTACAATACCTAGTGCTTTTCCAATGCAATAGATGATGTTTATGATTTTTAATTGTTATAAATTAACCAAACTATATTATATGTTAATCAAAGTTGCCTCATTAATATTCAAATGTTATATATTCCAGTGAGTACTAAATTAAATGCTGGTTTATCTTTTGTTAATGGCATCCTCTTTATTAAAAACATATGTCCTCTTCTATTTTTGATCATTACACTCTTACGCAGACCAATTCAATATTTGCTGGATTAAATCAATGTCTAATTTCATTTTTGGGGTCTAATATATATATATATATATATGTGTGTGTGTGTGTGTGTGTGTAACATTTTACTTTATTTATTGTATAAATATTTATGTAACCAAATATTGTGGAGAATCTCGGACAAATATTACCGGAAGAATTAAACAGCATAGACATTTATATAATAAAAGTAAATGAAAACGATATATATATATATATATAACAGTTCTGTTTTATAACCAAAAATGACCATGGGCATATTGTACTGGATGAAACCCACCTACACCAACCTAAACTCAAAGTCGGATTCAAACTCAGTCGAACCAAACTGAATTCAAACCCAACTCATGAGCTCAGATCAAATCAATGGATGATTTATATTGATGGTACATGACTATGCGCCAAGAAACTAGCTCAATGGATAATGACGACCTTGAGACCCTGATCTGACACTGAATAACGGATAATAAATTAACTAAGAATAATTTTTAAGTTGAATCATATGTATATGTTCAGGTTGCCAACACAGACAGTGAGCATTAACATTAAAATAATGATTGAATAAAAGAGTTAAGAAACCAAGCATGTTAATAAAATGTTTAATAAAATAGTAATAGTTTTGTTCAACTTTTAAATGATAACAATATTGATTACCTCTAGTCCTTAAACAGAGTTTCTGATTACAATAAGAATGGCAGTCCCTATTATATGCCAACAACAATTACACAATATTATGGAAGTCTATATGTCTATGCCCCCAACAAGAAAAGAAGGGCAGATAAAGGTATTTAATGGTGACGGAAATTTATTATTCTAATTTTATACAAAAGAATGTGAGATTTATTTTCACATTCACAAATCCATGCATGAAGAGCAACATACATATTTAGGGCATAACTTTAACCTTTACTAGAAAACTTATTTAAGTAGAGATGATGAAGAATTTGTTTGACTTTAATGAAATTACTTCATCATGAATTATGAGCATAAGAGCTGGTTTTACTGAACAGAGAGGTAACGGTGCTGACAAATTATGAGCTATAAAATTAACAGGAAAGATACTAGCTTGTCGGTGATTTAAGTAGTATGGTGGCTTGTATTTTACAAGTCTTACTGCCCTTTAAGGAGACGTGGAACACAGGGAAAGCCAGGCCAAGTCATAGCTATGAACCTTTGGTGTTCCAAATATAATATAAGTGGGGGAGGAAGTGCTTTTCTTTCTCTATAATTAAAACAATAGTAATATCACCTAATGACAAGCCTATTGAGCGGAAGATTGCCCCTGCATCACCAACGCTCTAAGATGATGACTTGATAGTCACCATTTGAATAATAAAACCCAATTTATTATAGAATACTCTATATGATGACTTGATCAAATTAATTAAAGTCAACGAGCTTTTAACTAAAATTATTTTAAAGCAGTTATAAAATTATATTAATTATGCCCTAAACATCATGCCCTCCTGAATATTAATATACAGTAAAAAAGATTTGGATTAGAATGTATTCATTTGATTCCCTTATCAACGCTTTTGAAAAAATGTTTTAAGATCATAAATATAAATAGATAAACATTTGTTAACCTGATAAAAGAGCTGGGGACTAAGGTTAGAAATGAAGCTAATGATTTATTATTAGCCAATTATAAAAATCAGTAAACATTGAATAAATTCTTTCAAATTCAATGATTAATAGAACAGGTATAAATTTAGTTCTAATGGGTGGAAATTACTATTAGACTTAATATTTTATTACTTGTATAAGGCAAATGGAACAGGGAAGATCATCGAAATCGAAGGATTATTGGCATATAATTAAAAATAAATAATATTAATAAATTACTCAATAAATATACATAATACAATAAATGAATCACCATCGTAAAAAAGAAAGTTAAATCTAAGGACTAGAGATTGAGAGAATTAGTATATAATTTAAAATAGCATAAATTAAAAGGAAAGTTTTATACAGATTATTACATTAAGGAATGAGAAGAGCTTTTAAAGGGAGTGTAAAGTAAAGTTCGGAAACTGGCCAGAAAGTTACGGTTCATTATGGAATTATATTACCATTTCTTCTGGGGCTGGTTCCTTAGTTTACATGTCCGAGCTGGTGGAACATAGGCATGCATTTGGTAAGTTACTTCAACGGCATTTTGATTGATTTCTTCATGATTTTTGGGCAGCATGATTGGTCCGGAAAGGATTTAGTAGCTTCATTGAAGATTTTCAGGGACTTCAGGAACCATAGTCAGATTCCTGAAGTTTAACCCCTCACCATGATAGAAACACTATATAAAATCATAATTTAAAAATGCACAGAGTTTAATGGTAGTTCTCTAAACAAAGATGGCTCCTCTCTTCTACAAACTTTTCCGGGCTATTTATACTGTCCTCTGATGCCTTCAGGTGAGCCCTTCTTTCATTATCAATGTTACAAAATTTTTTACTAATTGGTTTTTAGATACATTCCCTCAATAAGGCTTTCAAACTGATTAACTTGAATTCATTTTTAATTAGAAATGAATTTCAAATCTAAAAACGATTTTAATTAGGAAATGTCCTTACATTTTAAATACTTATCTTTTTTTCTAATTAATAAAACTTACCCATTCTTTTTGGAAAGGGAAAATCTGAAAGCTTATCAAAAGAATGGAGCTTTTAACCACTAAAATTCAAACAAATTATTTAAAAGTAAAATAAACATTCCCGACGCAATGAAACTTTAGAATGAATATATATCTTTAAATATATGTAAATATATACGCACAATCCACACAGTTATAATATCATGAATTTATTAATAGAATTGATTAATTTAAACCTCAAATGAGTTAATTTTAACACACATTTATGTAATAGTTTTTCTTTAAGGAAATTAGTGTGGATTGAACGTATAAAGCCCCATTGCATCGGAAATTCAAGGTTAGTACTAGGGTTTGAAGTGGGCTTATGCAGATGTCATGAAGCTAGAATCAAATTTAGATCTGACTGCTTCAGTATATTCAAAGAATATATATTCAATTCAAAAATTGTTAAACTGATATGATTGAAAAAATGACATAAAGAGATGTTGAAGCAGTCAATCTTAGCTTAAGATTGAGCTTCATAGTTCCATCTACTAACTTTTATTCAAACCCTATTTCCCATCCTGCTCCTTTTGTCATGTATATATATTTTATGTATACATTTGAGATGCGCACCTAAATTATAAAATTTTAACTTTTAAATTAACATTTTTTATTATTATTAATTTTATGATTATTAATTCTTTGGTTGTTTTCTCATCCTTGGTGTTCGCCTCAAGATGTCACTATTTCTAGGTAAATTCCTAGAAATATACCATTTCACTGGCCTTCACCCAACAAAAGAGGAAATTTTCTACATTATAAATGCAGAAAAGTCCTCATGTTATGTTGGACAGAGGCGGTGGCGGCGACAGAAGCCAACACAAATGAGACTTCTTTCTATGATAAAACACAGAAAGAATTCCTGATGGCTGTCAGTTATCACATGTGGTCTACATTGTAACAAGGTGCGGACTGAGGAGAGCAATGGTCCGCCTAAAGTTACAAGAGAAATGGGTATATATATATTACTAATACTATTAGCTAATAAAGTTACTAATAATCGGAAATATCAATATTTAATGGTGATGGAAATATTTCAATATTAACCGTATATTATTCATATATTTATTTAGAGGTAGTTGTTAGACTATAAAAGAAAGAAGGAAAAAAAATAAACATCGTAGAACCGGTGTTTTGTTGGGGTGTTTGTAGGATGCTAATGTATATATGTGCGTGATTAGTATATTTCGAGTGGATAGCAAATTGGAACAAAACGAGATCCGCCTGGAATGCGAATGTATTTTGATGCGATGGCAACCGCAATGACGCAGTCATGGTCTATTCGGATGACGCAACCAGGGGATTTCTCCGGAGGGGATCACTAAAATGGAGGAGAAAGGACGAGAAGAAAAAGGACATAAAAGAAAATAGGAAAGGGGATAAGAGTCTTCTTTCACCGGTCCAGAAAGTAATCAGAATAAAAGTGTATCATGCATCGAGTGGGGTAAAAACCTCAACTTGACAGGTGATGAAGGCCTGCCCCACAGTCCAGACGGTGCTGCAAGGAATAAAATCAAAGAACGCCGAATTTCGGTCAGCGACGGCAAAGAATAGTGATCGCTACGGAGAAATGAACCACGAGATCATCCAGTTATAGAGCCTTTATCATCGTAACCCATGCTTTTGGAATAGTGAGGTAACGTGAACTTTATCAATCGCCTATTGAATTGCTATTACCACACCATCCGAGCGTTAAACGGATTGTGTCATCCATCGGAACTTTGGAATAAGTTAATTTTCTATGATTAAAACCTGTTTTAATAAAACGCACTCAACTACAAAGTCCGTGGAGGCAGTTTAATAGACGAACAATATTAATGTGTTTTGTGAGGCCTATCAAAATCCAAAAAAAAAAAAAAAGAAGTAATTTACTTAATCCGTACATGTATGCGTATGCTATAACATTCAATGAAACACGAGTTGTAAATAACGGGGGGGGGTGGGTCAACTAAATGAATTTTAATATTTTCTTTTGTTGTATAATAAAGTGTTTTACATTAAAAATATCTTGTGAAATATTTTTCTTTCGCTTTGTAGTTATATTATGTCAATCAAATTCATAGTTAGGGGCTAAAATGTCATAATTAAAATAAAACGTATGCTCTACCTTTGAATAACCAGCTTATAGAACTTTAGTATAGGGTAGCGAGCGCACTCCTGGAAATTAGATGAGAAATTCACTCTGCGCAGGGAAAACCAATCGATAAGATTGGATTTCTAAATCGATTTAATCAGAAAAATAAACATTTGATTACGGTATTAATCCACTTCCAGTTAAAGACAGTAGTGTCGGAATCCTTAATTCCCGTCCACGGTCTATTGACCACCACTCCCTGAGATGAGCTAGGCTAATGAACACCACCCCTTTTTCTTACTTACCGTGAAAGGTAAAGCGACAGCAAATATTTATTGAGTCGCTATCGGGCTTATTCCTGCATTAATAGAGTCCCGCGGTGTAATTCTTATTTGTTCATTGCAAATAGGTTTGGCGCTTGGAAGCAAACACGCTATCCATAAATATGCCCGGGAATCATGCAGAGACAAAATAAATTCATATATCTATAAGGTTAAATCTTAAGTTAACTATAGCCAGTCCTATGAATTTATTAATACGACCCTTCAGCGGGCAAAGCGGTTCGTTATAATGCTAAAAGCAAAGAGAAAGTAATGCTTTGATCAGCTGCCGTAGTAGTCAATTTTGTTCATCATTTTCTCATAATAGTAGAATATCTATTTGCTCTGTAGTTTCATGTGAGAGTGTGTGTATTTGAAGCAGTCGTAGTTTTTTAAAATTTGATAAGACATCTATTTTTTTTAATTTGTTGTAACTTACTTTACTGTTGTAAGTTTAGTAATAATGTCCTGAATATTCCATTATGAATGGGTAACCCTCAAAAATTGCTTTTAAGGGTGCAAAACGGAAAAAAAAATTAAGGATCACGTGAAAAGTACTGTTTTCGCGAGAATTCGTCCGTGACCAGTTACTTTTGCTTTACTGTATATATATATATATATACGCACAAACAAAAACAACCCAGTGTCTAATTATTAGGAATTACTTGTCCAAAAAAGAAAATTAGTCGGGTATTATTATTATTATTATTATTTTTGTTACATTTATTCTTTCAAAATAAGATTAGTTTTATATCTACACACTAACAAAAACAATCCACTTCCTGATTAATTAGTGTCTTAAAAAAAAAAAAAAAAGAAAGCAAATTCAACGGGGTTTGGTTTTTTTCAATGGAGTATTTGAATTACAGTATTTTTTTTTATATATATACACAAGATTTACCCCCCCCCCAAAGAAACCCACTTTCTGATTAATTACTGTCAAAGGAAATGCAAATTAGTCAGCTATCATTTTTAAATTTAGTATTTCAATAGACAGAGTTAACAAAAAACAACCCAGTTTCTGATTCATTACTGTCCCCAAAAAAAGAAAATGGAAATTAGTCGGGTATCATTTTTCAATTGAATCTTTCAATGACGGTCCTTACTAATAGTAATCTGGTATCAATTCTAAATTGTAGTATATAAATGACAATACTTTTGATAGATTTAGAATTACGTATTGCTTTTTTAATAAAAATAATTGATTTTTACTCTTGACCAAAAATACCGAAACTTTAAAAAAAGACACACATAATGTCCCAAAAAAATGAGAAAAAGCCCCGTAATTTTAAAGACACACACACAAACTCAAAAACAATCTAAGATTAATAAACATTGACTTATTACGTCTTGCTTTTGAATCAAATGATTGATTTACTCTTGCAAAAAAAGGTACTGTAACTTTAAAAAGGCACACATAAAGTCCCCCCCAAAAATATTAGAAAAAGCCCTGTAACTTTAAAGACACACGCACAAATTCAAAAACAAGATAAGATTAATAAACATTTACTTATTAGATCTTGCTTTTGAATAAAAGTATTGATTTACTCTTGCAAAAAAAAAACAAAAAAAAATGTAACTTTAAAAAGACACACACACACACACAAACTCAAAAACAAGATAAGATTAATAAACATTTACAAAAAAAATGAAAAAACTAACATCATATAATAGTATTAGTTAGTAGAATATTTTATTATAAATCTAAGAAATCAGATCTTTTTAGAGCAAATCGATCATTTAGGTCGGGCCCCGGAATCTTTATATGTATATGTTTTTGATTAGCATCAATGCCATCTCTAGACGAACACCAAGGATGAGAATATAATCAATTCATTTTATTAAAGTGCATAGGTGCAGCTCAAATATATATATATATATATATATATAGGAGCAAAATTACTAACAAAAGATTGATGTTTTAAATATTTTATTATACGTCATATTTTAAACTTTTTCTTTTTAAATTGCTTGTTTTTTTTTCTTTTAAACTGTATATTTTGTAAAATCCAATATGGAAGATGCTACAGTAATTGTCTAAAAATAATTAGAGGGTTGGAAGCACTATTGTTTTACTCTGGGGTAGGTATTTTAATTAAAGTTTTACTTAAAATAAAATGGGATTAAGATTAAAGATACTTTTGTTATAAACATGTCAAATCTATTTCTAATCTGGAAATAGATTTGAATTTATTTTTGAACATTATCTTACTGTTGCATCTTCAAAAACAACTGATAAAAGAAAAAGTATAAAATGGCTGAATTTTGAGTCACATGGAGATTAGCTACTATTGAGAGAACTGATTGTAAACATATTACACATCACTTGAAACTTAAAATGATGTAGTAGTAAGTCTGCTGGCCCTGTCAGGTCATCATCTTCCACTGCTGTACCATTCTGCTGCCCAAGAGTGAAGTAAAAGCCTGACCTAAGAACTTTAATGCTAATAGAAGCCTGCAGTTATTTAAGAACTTTCATTTCAATTGCCGTGCACATGCAATATTTTAAATCGGACTCTTAAAATTGCCAGGTAACTTTTCAAGCCATCACCGCAAACGAAAGCTAACCTAACTCATCTATCAAGATTTCTTTTAATATATTATTTAACTTTGTTTTTGTTAATATGTAATTTGCTCTTAGATAATTTCTATATATAATATGTAAATTGCTCTCAAATGATTTCTTTAAATTTAATTCTATCTCATATGCTCTAACTTTCTTTAATTTTGGTGCGGTCATTTATTTATTACTTGATTTTATGTGTACTTTTATTTTAATATGCCAATCTCAAACAATCTGACAAGTTGAATTTCTAAAAAATTTTTTTGTCATTTTAAATAAACCTTTATGAAGCAAGTTATTAACATCCCCTTAAAAATATATATATATATATATATATATATATATATATATATATATATATATATATATATATATATATATATATATATATATATATATAATGCATTATAAATTAATATATTCGCAGATTGTTTTTACGAATCAACATGTTAGGTTCATTTTTAATATAAAATTGATTTGTTTATCTCTGGATTTTCTACCCGGGGTAAATCCAGAGCATAAGCTAATTAACGCTTTGAAATCTTTTAAATGTGTTTTTATTAAATTCTGAAAAAGTGACCATTAATTATTTTCTATATAACTACTTTTTTTTTATTTACTCTTAAAATATAAGCTTAAATATTCCAGTTACTATAAAAACCACAAAGGTGGGATTGAATTGTTTTAAATAGTAGAAAAGGGAAGGGGGTAAATCTTAATGTTTCTTTTACTAGGTAAAATCTTAACGTATATTTTATTAAATGAAATATTCTCTCTCTTATATATGTTATAACTGCATAGCGTATTATTTGTCTAAATTATAGTATTCAAACAAGGGTAATTTATTTTAAAGCAGTAAAACTTATTCATTGTCGTTAGTGACATTTATCCCTACTGCGTTACTGACATTTGGCCTATCTTCATGAATTATATATATATATTACGTGCTTCTAATATAATCTGGGGGTTATGACAAGATTGAACCCATAGATTTCTCATTATATCCACTTATTCCATATAAATACCTCTGGCGGTGATCCCGTAAGTTTGGCACATGCTATGCATATTCACTTCTTCATAAATAAAGGGCCTCTTGTGTCGGTTATACCAGCAACAGTCTGGGCCATGCCATGCCTATCCACTTTCTTCGTATAAAAGGGCCTCTGGCAGTGATTCCCTAAGTCTGGCACATGCTATGCCTATCCACTTCGTTCTCATCCAGAAGCATGACCGTTTCCTCTTAGTTATTTATAGGCTATTATGTCAGTACCGCAAACTTCTTATAATTATTTCTTTTGCTTCATGACCCAGTTTTAATGCTCTAATATTAAAATTGCTCTCTGCTTAAAATATATATGAATGCCAACTACTTCTAGTTTTATTAATTAAATTTATTTCAGTCTTATACAATCCCACCATCATAACTTATTTCTGTCTTTAAGAGTATCTGTCTGCCTTGGGGAAAATAAGCGTTCTTCTTACCAGCGCTAATTAAAAGAAGTTTCATTAAATATTTTGTCATAGAATCAAAATGTAATTTTCAAATGTGTTTTATTTATTTTCACGATCTTAATGGTGTGAAAATAGCTTATATTATATCTGTAATGAATCTCGGAACGCTCCCCTAAATAATGTTAGTCACCACATTTCAGAACCGTAATCCAAAGCGTTAATAGCAATATTATGTAATTCTTTCTAATAATTGATTGGCATCTTAATATTGGAGCCATCAAAGATGTGTGCTTATTTATAATATATCATTTAGCTAATAAAGAGCATATGAGAAATAATAGCATGAATGACACTATGTAATCATCTACTGCTTGCTCATTCATGCACATACTAATCTACTTAATTTATCAATGTATATAAATAATTTGTTATTATATTAAACTATATTTTTATTGTCTAACTTATTTGAGTAGTTCAAATTCCTCTTTTCTCCACTTCCAAAAGTACAGCCATGCTTATATATATATATATATATATATATATATATATATATATATATATATATATATATGTTTAGTCATAGTTAATAGATGTCTCATTGTTTTGCTCAGCTTTGCTAGTTGGCCGAATTAAAATTAATTCTCATGTGCCATCACTATTATGTTATTCATTAGGTGTTAGATCTGGGGCTTAGATAGTGGGTTCGAATCCAGGCTGGTCCCTGACCTAAATCTCAGGCTTGACTGGGTTTGAAGTACATTTTGTGACTTCCAGCTCATGTTAGATGGATAAACATGTTTTGACCAGTACAACGTAGCATATTGCTAACAATAAAGTCATTAATAAAACATCATACAACAACTAAGAAAGGTTTCAGTTGGGTATATAAAATTTAAATAGTAATTAAAAAGCCCTGATAATTAGCTAATGTGACCTGGTGCCCTGCATTAAAAGAAGTATATGGATTTATTGCTTGGGAGTTCTTAAAAAGTTTGAGTGCCAGACCTGCTAGAGCCAGAATAAATCGTGGGACTTCCCCACCCCAATTAGATATTCCACCAATCACACCAAACCACACAGGATAAACAATATATTAAGCTGTAATATCAGCAATTAAATAAATACATTTTATTTTGTTAATACATATATACTTATATAAGTACAATTGTATTTAATACTTATGAAGGATTAATGTAATTGATTTATATATAAATTACATAAAATTTAAACAAACTAGCCTATCAACTCACTGCTACCATACTATTACCTACTTTGATATCTTGTTGAAATAAGATGCCAATCAGCTCTTCCAGGATAAGTATTTCAAGGCTTGCAGCATTACTCTTCATCTAGCCTCAAACCATCTTATGGTAGACCAATACAAAGAATACCAAACCAAAACCAAATTATTTAAATGTTGCAATATATTAATTAATATTATTTAATGTTTAAGGCAATAATCTATATAGCAGCAAACTCTCTGTACAGTATTGCTACCTGGTAGAAGCCTTAATAATCAATGAATGCAAAAAAGTTTGTAAATAAAATCCCCTAATGTCTACTCATGCAATATCCCCAGACTAGTTTCCAGCTAGTGTATTTTATCAGTGAAGAACTTTGAATCTGAGCGCATTGCATCTAAATCTTAGGATCCAATGCAACCCTCCTGCAGACATCCTGTACTTCTTTAGTTAACTCTAAAGATAAACAGGCAAAACTCTCCATACAGTAGTGCCACTCATGTGATGTACAGTGGTTTAACTCTAAAGTTATGAGCCCAAGATGAAAACATGTGGTCATCTAGATCTGAACCCAAAATATATAGATACTGAACTGTGTTTAGATCTGTATGATTGTACAAGCAAATGAGCTTTTATTGAAATCATTTTTGTGTTTTCATCTTGGATTCATAGCTTTAGAGTTAACTTAAGAGATAACAGGTGGCTTCTGAAGGGTTGTGTTGGATCCTAAGATCTTGGTGCAGTGCTCTCACATTTAAGACTCCCCATGGATGAAAGTTATAAGCTACAAATTAGTCTGGGGATATTGGATGAGTAGGCACTAGATAGAGAATTTATGTACAAATCTTTCCATTGATTATTAAGGCTTTCACTAGGGGGCACTACTCCATGGAGAATTTGCTACAGTATTAATAGATTGTGTAAGCATAGGAAATGGTGATCTTATGGTGCTTTAGTAATATACACTTATTTGTGATTCTGACTTAAAATAATTTAGTATGTGTAAGCGCTAATATATATTTTGATCCAATCCCCCCTCTCCCCTTATTTAAATAATATGCAGCACCTAATCATTCGTGTTCTATTGATAAACATTGATTAAAAAAGAATACGTATTGTGTTTCAACTGCAATTGTACACTTTTTCAATATGTGCATTTATGCAATATAGATGTTCTTTATATGTGTAATATGCATATATAAAGATTATAGTATGAACAAAATTTTAAAAAGTAATAATATAGTTATTAATAATAAATTGAGGGGGCGCATTTACACAATTTGTATTTACTCATTCATTCAATGAAAAAATAAGAATAAAAAAATTTTCTGTACTGTATTTTTATTTCTTAACTAAACCAAATAGTGAAATGTTTGACTTTTATTACAGATAAATGTAATCTGGGCATTACTGTTTTTCTTCAATAACTTTTCTTCTTATAGAAACATAATAGTAGTCTTGTTATTAAGAACTATGATCTCTCTAATTGCTTTGATGTTTTTAAGTTGATATCAACTTTAAGAATGTTCTAAAATTTTATAAAACCTTTTGCATTTATGCTTAGGAAATATTTTATTATGCAAAATACTACACATCAACTTTGGAAAGGTTAATAAAGAAAGAATAAAATATATGTACTTTCAACATAAACTGAAACTTTTTTATTAGTAAAGTAATTGTAAACAAGAACTGGAATATTGTAAAATTTATTTACAATTTCTTTTTATACTGAGATTATATACATACTCTGAGAAGAAATAGTGGCTGTGAGAATATCATAAAATATATTAAATTTATAAATTTTAATGGCATTTTTGTTGTTTTTTTTACATTTTTTTAGATAATGTATAATGGAAGTCATATATATTAATACAGTGTAGTTCACAGTTCCACTCTACTCTAGAGCCATCTATTGTAATATAATGTAATTAGGAAGCACCTGATAGTAAAAACTATAATTTCCACATTCTTATTTTAGTTTATCTTTCATTTTAGTCAATTAATATTGTGTGAATTTTGGGGTATTATCTTGAATAGTATAAAGAAGTCAAAAGTCGCTGCTAAGTGCATTAGATCCAGCTTTGAATACTAAGTCCTCATTGATGAAAAGAAAATCCAAAAATGGATATGTGAATATTATATCACTTCCAATGTAGACAACAGAACTACTCTTTAAAATTTTTATATTTGTCTTTCATGCCCGTCAAGCTGAAAATATGTCATATCAGTTTTCAAAAAAGATGATAGAGTTGATGATTTTTCTTGTCCTATCTTCTCTCCACCACTCATTTATGGTCACTAGGTCAGAATAAAGAATGATAATAAATTCTGGAATCATTTGCATAATAAATTAATCTTTTGATGGCTTGATAAGCATTGTGTGACTGAGAGACAGTGCAGTTGCTTGATATCTGATAAGTGGCTTTTTATATAATAGCCACAGTATTTTTCATATGAACTTTTTACAATGGTATAAAAAAAGAGTTAAAAGATGGTATTTCTTTTCCCGTTACTTGGTTAATGTTTTGTATAATGTTGAAATAACAAACATTGCACAATCTGTTTCATAGTCTTAATTTTTTTTAATTATTTAATTGCAAAACAATGTGTATTCATATAATGAGTTAAATAACATTTTATATTCTGTAGGTAAAAGAAATAGCTCCAGCTAGACACATGTTACCTTCTCCAACATTTTGGAAAGAAGATGTAAAGGTAATCTTTTCATGCATTTCACTCGTAATATTTACAATTAAAATGGAAATAATATCAAGTTTTCAAAGTACCATATACAATATTTTATTTCTTATATGATAAAAAAAATCAAACTAATTTTCACCAGACACCTGGGCCAGAAACAGCCAATATCCAATCAATATATAAACTTCATTCTTCTTTAAATATCCATTTGTTATTAAAGTTTGACTCTTTAAGTTAGCAGTATTGTTTTTAATAAAATCTATTTTATGGTAGTTCATGTAGATGTGAGTGTAAAAGATAACTCTCCCAGCATCCCACTTCTGAATAAATACATGGGTTATGTAGTTAGCCACTACAAAAATTGCAAGCTTCTAGTGGGTCTTGATCACAAGTTATAACATGAAAAGTGACAGTGTTTCATATCACCATCAGTGTTCTCTTTGCCATCACAAAATCTTGTGCACCACTTAGAAAATGTTCTTGTGACTTATGGATTCACTGCCATTCACATTTCAATAGCCGTTTTTCTTCCAATTTAAAATAAAATTTAATGTTAACACCTTGTTCCATCGTTGGGGTCATATATATAAAATTCATATTTTCTCTATTGTTTGATTAGTGAATGAATGTTTGTCCAATGTCACACATCAAGGAAGTAATTCCAACATTAAATAAAAAATACTGGGTAAAATATCAGTATGAGTGCTTTTAATTATAGATATATAGTATATATTTCATGGTAAAGGTTCCCATTCAGCTGCAGAAACAGCTATAAATGCGGATTTGTAATTTAATGTTAATGTGCTAAGTGTTTTCATAGTTTGTAATTTCCCTAATATAGTTCAGATGAGTGACATATTTAGCAATGTTAATTTAAATTGTAACAAACTTCTATACATTAGCAATGTTTAATGAAAAAAAAACATTAAAAATATTACAAATATTATATTTAATAAAAAAAAATATTACAAAAATGATCAGAGTTTTTGTATTCCAACATTAATAAACAGCAACTATTAATAAAGTTAAAAATGATTATGATTAGTTGTGACACGATCAAGAATCAGAAAAATAAAATAAATTTTTTTATGCAGAGGGTGCTCTGGTAAATATATATTTGCACTGTAAAGCTGTCAAATATAACATATATATAAAAATTAATTTTTAATTTAACTTTATTCAAATTCAGAAATTTATTTATATAATATTAAAATGTTTTGTTTAATTTACATTAAATCTTAAAAAAATTGTTAGAGCAACCAATTAAAAATACCCATGGGTCTTTGCAGTGAAGGATGCATCTGATTAAGATATAAAACACACTCCCACATTTAACATTGTTATTCATGATCCAAGTACACTAGCACCTTAAAATGTTTGTGTTGAATAGCTAAACTATTTCTTGTGTTGATTCACAAATGGCATTTCAGGCAAACTTAAAAAGAGAACCAGCCATCAATTTTCACTGGAGTGCAGTGTATTAAAACAATATGACTAAATTGGTGATTCAAATTTACAAGTTAAATGAATTGTATTAATGACTAATAAATGAGAATGAAATATTGTTATATTGATGGTGAGATCAATCTTAACCAGATCCACATATCAGATATAAAATACATATTCAACAAAGATTGGTTCAATCTTTTTCATTATATATAAAGTACAATAGAATAATAAATATGGTGACTTTGTAGATGTGATATCACTTCAGTTTATTTTATATATTTACAGTGTTGTTATTGGTTTAATATGTATAAAAAAGCAAAAGTTTTAAATTATCCACTCTTCAGCTTTCTGGTTTTAAGATATGATGTCATATTTAATTAGAAATATTATAGATAAATTATGAAGATCTAAAATTAATAACAGTAAAAATATATAGAACAAATAAACAAAGACATTACAATAATTTATATATTCTAAAATTATCATAGATCATCATTTCCTATGCTTACACAAGTTGTTTGCACAGAGGCAAAATTCTTCATACAGTAGTGCCACTCAGTAGAAGCCAGAATAATCAATGGTGCTGGAAGAATCATGCATAAAATCCCTATCTAGTGCCTATTTATCCAATATCCCCAGACTAGTTTATAGATTGTGGTTTTCATCAGTTAGAAACCTTGAATCTGAGAGCACTGCACCTAGATCTTAGGATCTAAGTAACCCTCCCGAAGCCACATTTTACATTTTTAGTTAATTATAAAGCTAAGAGTCTCAAATTGAAAACACAATAATATTTTCAATCCAAACTTATCCACTTGTATACTCATATAGATGTGAACTCAGTTCAGTACCTATACAATTTGGTGTCTTTGGTTTTTTAATAATCATAATCACCATTATTCTATTTGGCAGGATTGGTATTAAATCACTAAACATCACATAATAACAATTTCTTATGCTTGCTCAAGTGGTTAAAAACAGAGACAAAACTCTCCATACAATAGTGCCACTCAGTGAAAGACAGATTAATCAATGGATGCAAGAAGGTTTGTGCATAAAATCCCTATTTAGTGCACTCATCCAATATCCCCAGACTAGTTTCTAGCTTGCAGCTTTCATCAGTGAGAAACCTTGTATATGAGAACACTATGCACTAGACAGGGATTTCATGCACAAACATTCCTTTATCCATTGATTATTATGGTTTGCACTGGGTGGCAATACTATATGGAGAGTTTGTTACAAATTCTAAAATTGTTCTAAAATTTTATTTAAACCTTTGAAAACCACTGTTGTTATTCAAGTTATTCAAATATTTATCATAAAGTTAAAAGAACACCCCTAGTAAATACTTTATTAGTATTATTTAAATGCTTAGAAAATGTATTTTTTTTTACATTTAAAGCATATTTATTTACATAATATTATTGGCATAATAGATTCAGTTTTTAAGAAACTTAAACAACATATTGCATAAAAAACATAATTAAATAAAATAAATTATTAACATCTCGTTTTAAAATGGAGAATGGCTTGTGTTTAATGCTACAGAATATTGGCCATAAAGTTGAGAATACTTTAATTGAGAGATTTAATTCAACCAGATTTTGATTGGACTCAAGAGTAGATTTTTCAGTTGAATATTACTTTATACTTCCGAATCTAAATAAAGCCAGAAATAGTGATTAATGCCTAATTTGAGAAATCTTGCTTAAATTCTGATAAAAAGATAAGGCAAATAGGTACCTGAATTTTATAACAGATTTCTTGACTTCTTCTTTTGCATGATTTATATTAAATAGATCTTTTAAAAATTCATTCCTTCTTTGCAATTTTCTTAATACTTTTTATTCTAGTTTGCTTGCGTGTGTAGCGCAATTGTCATCAAAGCTGTATATTGTTACCAAATAAATAAATAAAAACGAATGACTTTAGCACTTTCAAAGGGTCCTGCCTTCATAATCATAGCTTGACTGCTAATACAGTTAATGATATGCAAATTTATGTTAAATATGCTAGACATTCCATTTCCTCGATAAAGCATAGCATGTGTCTTTCCTGTTTATGGTGTCTTTGTCTCTGGAGATTTATGAAATTATCTAAGCACTGTCACTATTGAGAAATCTTCAGAGCTATTGCTTATACTCTACACAATGCATTTCTTTTCATTTTTCATATTGCTTATTATTAAATTTTTATCTAATTTTAACTGTCAATATTTTGAAAGCTTTTATTGTTTTCTTCTTTTTATTTTATTTTTGATTATCTGTAAGTCTTACCAAGTAATGGGGTTCTTCTCTCCTGAAATCAGGCTTGACAAGTGGCAGATAAGGGAATGACCTTTGGATATGAAGGTAAACTATAAATGACAAACAAACTCCTGCTGAATTGTAGGTTGCCAAAGTCTAAATACTTTTTCTGATACAAATGATATTTTCTGACTCTCTTTTTTCTTTCTTCAGTCACTGATCTTATTGTAAGGCCCAGTCATTGGGTACCATTCATGCTATTGGACATCTCCTTAAACTTCCTGTGATAATAGAATTATGTGTTTGCCATCATACATTCCTTACACTTTCAGTGCCAATTGGATTATGTATTTGTGCAAGAACATTCAATTCTGGCTCCAAATCTTGTTTCCTTTTTTTAAGCATAAGCCCTCAAGAATTAAGAATGCAAAGATGGAGACAAGTTGCATAGGCTGTCAATCCTTTGTTGTAATCTTTGCTCAAGGCTGCGTAATCACTAATAGTCAGTTTAGTGAGGCAGGAGTATCATCTGGTGAAGACTGTATCCAGCCCTATTTAGGGATCTCAGTGCCTACTATGGAAGTGGAAGGGCATAAAAAATGTGGTCTAAAATGGCTTAGCCTTACACCGTTTAGTGAGATTATCATGTCTGGTGGATTACTTATTTCAGAAATAGAAATAATAAGATCAGTAATAATATATAAGTAGTAGTAATAAAGGAAGAGATTGTACTTAATATAGTATTACAAATCTAAGTTTTTCTAGATATAAGTATGTGGAAAATGTGAAGTTTACATGATACAAACTCTTCAAGATCAGAATGGACTGCACTGCTGGCTAAGGAGCTGTCAAGAGTGATATAGCTGCTTTTAGTGAAACTCATCTTCCAGAGAAAAGGAATTTAATAGAAAAGATTGATGGATACAATTTTTTCTTGGAAAAGTAGGTCAGTCAGGAGAATGCATGGTGTTGTATTTGCTGTAAAGTCTAATTTAGTATTTTCTATTAATGGAATTCCTCATTGTATCAATGAAAGGTTAATGACCTTAAAACTTGCCTTGCATAATGGTACTAGGGCTCATTTTATTAGTGCCTATGCTCCAATCTTATATTCAGAGAATTAAGAGAAGGAGGAACCCTTGTATTCCTTGTTGGATAGTATTATTAAAGTAATACCATTAAAAGATCAAATTTTTCTTCTCGGAGACTTTAATGCACAAGCTAATACAAATAGTGGGCTTTGGCCAAAAGTTATTGGAAATAATTCTAATGAAGCTGTATATTCAAATGGCTTGTGATTATTGAATTTACGCACAACACATGAGTTGACCATCACAGACACTTTGTTTAGGATGCTTGGCATTTATAGGTTACCTTAGAAGTCAGATACGGAAAAAAATTCACATTATATGATCACTTACAAATACAAATGATTGGATAGATAGTAGATTAATAGGCTCCAAGATTAAAATAATAGCTGTATAAATATTTCAATCATACTTATAAAAACATAGATGTTGTTCTTTAAAAGAATCTACTCTATGTACTAAACTTCAACTACTATTAAATAGTCAAATTGTTAATTTGCATCTTCGGGACTGTCATATTACTGAATCATTGAATTTTCTTAAGGAATGTGTTAGAGACAAATAAGTCTACTCTTGAGTTTACTAAATAGAAGAATCAACTGGGTTTTTGACAATAGTCTTATTATTAATAATTTGATTTAAAAAAAAACATGCCACATTTTCTGCTTAGCAGAATAATAGATTAGATAAGGAACTCCATAATAAATATAAAGATCTGAAGACAGAAGTTGAATGGCTGACAAAAAAGCTTAAAGATGATTGGTAGATTAAAACTGCAAAGAA
The DNA here is from genome assembly GCA_028023455.1 of Epiperipatus broadwayi. Lineage (NCBI taxonomy): Eukaryota > Metazoa > Onychophora > Udeonychophora > Euonychophora > Peripatidae > Epiperipatus > Epiperipatus broadwayi. The sequence continues at coordinate 21,741 of JAQFVV010014185.1, forward strand.
AGTATAGACATTTTTTATTGTGATCATTCTAGATTTGTTTTTTGATGAATTGAACAAAGCAATGTATGGTCTTGAGAAATAGTACCATGATCCTGTTCAATTGAGCTATGGTATTCTCTTATATAATGAAATTAATATTTTTGAATTAGTGGGAGAAGTATTTTAATCATTTTTTGAATAATATTACAAGAATTGAGATGAATGATCTACCCATTTTTTTTATTCATTTAAATAGGGCAAATATATCCAACTTCTTTATATCAAAGCGGCTCTTTGCAATCTTAAAAATGAAATATCCAAAGAAGTTTTAAAATATGTTTGGGACATATTAGTTTCAAAAGTATTGGAAATTTTTAGGGATGTATTGACTCATAAAGTTGTGTCACCTGATCTTAAGGACATTTTATTTTTCCAGTTTAAATGGAATATCATTATAACAGACAAAACTCTCCATACAGTAGTGCCACTCAGTGCCAACCAGATTTATCAATGGATGCCAGAAGGCTTGTGCATAAAATCCCTATCTAGTGCCTACTCATCCAATATCCCCAGACTAGTTTCTGGCTTGTGGCCTTCGTCAGTGAGGAGCTTTGGATCTGAGAGCACTGCACCTAGATCTTAGGTGATCATGTGATGTTTAGTGGGTTAACACCAATCCTGCCTAATAGGATAGTGGTGGCTATGGTTATTAAAGAGCCACAGACACCAAAATGTAAGGGTACTGAACTGGGTTCAGACCCATATGACTATATAAGCTATTGAGCTTAGATTGAAAATATTATTGTTTTCAATTTTATTTTCATAGTTTGTAGTTAAGTAGAGAAAAAGGTGGCTGATGGAGGGTTGCATAGATCCTAAGATCTAGGTGCAGTGCTCTCAGATCCAAAGCTTCTCACTGACAAAGACCACAAGCCAGAAACTAGTCTGGGGATATTGGATGAGTAGGCACTAGATAAGGATTTTATGCACAAGCCTTCTGGCATCCATTGATTACTCTGGTAACAGTAATGTGCTAGCATAAGAAATAGTGATCAAGTGATTAGTAGTTTAATATCATTATAATTATATATCAACTACAGCAAAAATATTTTCAAAAATTTTGTTGAATAGGTTACTTCCAATTATAAATGAATGGTTAGCAGAAACTCAGTATGATTTAGAGGATTTAAAGGAACTATGGATATAATTTTTGTTGTCAGGCAGGGACAAAGAAATAATTTATATATCACTTTTATTGATTTGGTCAAGGTATTCAATTCAGTTAAGAGGACAGATTCTATGGTATCATATAAAATTAATTGGTTGATCCCCAAAATATATTCATATTATACTGCTTTTATGTCATAGAAGGAGATGAAGTATTATTACTGCAGGTCAAAAATCTGAAACACTTGAAAAGAAAATTGGTGCTAAACAGGAGTGTGTTCTTGCTCCAACATTGCTTTCAATTTTAATGATAGAGATCTTCGGCATTTACTATAGGCTACTTAATCAAACAAGGATCAAAATAGAATACAGGTGTAGTGGTGGAAGTCTTAATTTGAATCAACTTTAAGTGAAATCATTAAATTTACTGTTTGCTTATGACTGTGCTATTTTTTTCCAGTTCAAAAACTGATTTACATAATGGTCTTAATATTTTGAATGCAGCATATAAAGTCTTTCATTCATTAATTAATATTTAATATATTCAACTTCTTCATCAACTAGTGATGGGAAAAAATTCTCAGCAACTTTTAGCTTGGATGCTTATCAAGTTGAGAATATAAAATAGTTTAAACATCTTGGTAGTTTTATAAGTAGAAAGAGAGACATATGTTGAGATACAGCACAGATACCAATGTGCGGTTATTATGAGCAAGTTAAAGGAACAGGTATTTCATCACAGGAAAATTACTACTGCTACTAATTTATCTGCATTTACAACTTATTTTACCCAATTTATTGTATGGATGTGAAACTTGGACACATTATCAATGCAATATAAAAGCAATAGAAAAATTTCATTTACAGCTGCTCTGTAAAATTCTACAAATGCAATGCCAAGATCATAAAAATCCAATCAATATTTTTTCCAGTTTCCTGAATTCACTATTGTAAAATCATATCCTCAATGGATTGGACATATAAGATGAATGAATAATGTAAGATTTTTTCAAAGATTGGTTTATAGTGACCTTGAGAATTGTTTTTGTTAGAGTAGACCTTGTTTATGTCATAAGGATTATCTGAAAGACATTCTAAAAAGTGCAAAGTCAATTGTTTCCACTGGAAAGATGTAGCAGAGAATATAATCCATTGGATATCTACAAGTAGACAATGGAATTGAAGTATTTCAGATGAATAAATTAAAAAATAGTATTGTAAAATAGCAAATAAACAGAAAAGTGGACCAGCATGTTTTAAATAGTGGATATATTTGTGGTTCGAATATTGGATTTGTATAATCATGCAAAACTCATTTCTAAGATTTTTTTCCATCTTTTAATCTCCTGTCTTTTCTTTTTTTAAATTGAAATGAACATACTCTACTACAGTCATTTTTATTAAATTGCCTAACAGTTTTGACTACCCAGCAGTCTTCTTCAGAATACTTTTTTTTTTCTCTTGTGATTAAGGAGAGAAAAAAATCAGTGCTGAATATTTCTAAGAAATCAAAATGTTCAGACAATTTAATACAAAACATTGAAAAATACTGCAAAAAAAAGTGATTTTAGAGATTTATTATTGAGACATTTTATAAGTGAAGCAAGTTTGATAATGATTATTTTTACAAAAAGTTAGTAAGAAGAATATCAAATATATGCCATTATACAATGTCGTGCACCAAAGGATAAATCTAAGTGAAGAATTTGACGAATTTTTTTGGTATAATTCTGAAATTATTATCAGATTCTCAATAGTTGAAGAAATAGTGTGAGAAGATGATAAAGTATTTAAATTTTAGTATAATTTTATATTAGGCAGTATGCTCATCTTCTATTACATATACAGTTTATTTGTTTTAAAAATTAAGAAGTGCAAACTATTAAAAATACACAAAACATCTTATAGTTTTCTTATTTGCTCCTACGAAAAGTTACTTCTTTTTACTTTATTGTTTTTATTAAGCTTGAGTAACCAGTGGATACTAGATAGTATATCCTTCTAATATCCCCAATACCAAACAAGTGTTGGGAATTTGCTTTCTTCAGTGAGGACTAGAATTCAAACCTGAGACTAATGCTCTTTTCTATTTAGAAGTTACCCATCATTTTTTTACACTATTCAAATTAATAACCTGAATCTCAATAATATATTAAGTTCTGAAACCAAGTAGTTTTTTGGCATAGCTATGCAGATCTAACAACAAATCAGTTTCTACGTATTTCACAACAAATCAGTTTCTACGTATTCACGACAAATCAGTTTCTACGTATTTCAATAAAACATTTACCATTGTTCTTTTTTATGTTGAAATCTACGACTTTAGAGAATACATTGTACAGGCTTAACACCTGCATTTGTATATGTAATATATGCGGGATTCGAACTCAGACTTTCACACAACCCACAACTCTCAGTGCCATCTTATGGCCAACAATATGAGATGGCACTGAGAGTTGTGGGTCGTGGCAACGTTTGAGCTCGATTTTAAAGAATGTAAATTTTATGCTTTAATTCTTCTACGGTCAACTTTTTTTTTATCCATTGGACTAGCAATAGCACCAGAATTATTTATCACTGCTAACTTTTCAGGGACAGCTAAGAATATTAAGAAAATTAAATAATTAAATGCCGAAGATAGTTTAGTATATAATTTTAATTTTAAATTATATTTCATTTTTTACGATAGATTTTCAGTTTGTGATACTTTTTTAAATTTCTTTTTTTTACATAGCTATTATTTTTATATATTTTTTAAGTAGCAGAAACAAATTATTGGGAAATTGACGAATATAATACTATAGTAGCTCAAAATCACATAATTATTGTTTTTATCTACAAAATTATGATTATTTAAAAATAAAATTGAAAATAATATGGCAGAAGCAGTTCATTGATTCGTTTTTCAAAAATTAAACTACTTTTATAAATATAAAATAGTCTTTTTTTTTGTTAGTCAGACCCACGTCTTACAATGCAACGGTTAGTGCTTATAATCCGGTATTCAAACCGATGAATCTTATTTTAAAAAAATAGAGTTGTCAATAAGGTTTAGCATGAAATACGTATATTGGTGATTATTTATCTTTTCAACATGTGTGTGATCAGGTGGGTCAGCAATATGAGATGGCACTGAGAGTGGTGGGTCGTGTGAAAGTCTGAGTTCGAACCCTGCACATATTACATATATAAATGCAGGTTTAAGCCTGTACAGTACAATATATTAGTTGTCAATAAGCTAAATAATTTGTCTTTTATATGAAGCCGGTGTATCTTAAACCAGCCATTCATTCAATTTTTAATCAGTAGATGAGTATCTCTCTTTTATTTTTAGAAGATAAACAAAGAAAGTAAAACCATAACTGTTTATCAACAATTTTATAACTCTCATGAGAAACGGATTTTCCTTTCCTGTTACTGAAATAGTTAAGATTTTACTTCATTAACGCTTAGATAAATTAATATATATGTGCTCTGCGCACAGATAATAAAGCTATTAATAAATTGTCATGAAATTATTAAAATTGGATTATGAAAACAGTCTTTAGTTGCAGTAATTGTTAGGTTTGTTTTTTAATCTTTTTTACGCTAAAAATTTTAATGCAATCTCGAGATCATAAGACGATTCAGTATAGTCTTTAGCATATTGGATATGATTCAATAGAGTCCATTATTATAAAACAACGTGGTCATGGGAAATAATAGACAATATATGTCCTAAAGAAGATACTATTATCAAAGACAACATCAAAAAATATCAAATAAACAGAATAACGGACATTTGTTTACACAGTATGAATTGGGTCGTATAGTCACCACAAAACTCATATCTAGTCATATTATTTTATTATTTAGTCTTTCTATTCTTTTTTTTTTCTAGGAGTTAGAAAGACCAAACTCATTTGTGATTGGCTGCAGCTGATAAAATTTAATAGAATTAAAAGCTCTAAAAAAAAAAAAAAAAAAAAACGAGCATTCTTCATAAAATTTGTTTTTCTCCATCTTTATTAAATTTAATTACAAGTTTCTTAAGTTCCCCTCTTTTCTTCCATAGCGTAAGTTTGTGGTTAAACACCTGTAGAGGTCCCTACTATCGCATTTTACACGCGTATTCTCGAGGTTATAGCCTCAGTAAATATTACTTACGTAATCAATGTGCAATAAATTTTTAAGTTTTATAATTTAAAAATGTAGTAGGTAGTCAGTTTTAAAATAATGTATTTATGCAAATCACACAGATTGCTTATGAATATAGATTTCATTTTAGGATATCTATTTTCCATATTCTGTCTCATAGTGTAGTTGTTTTTTTTTTTTTTATTGAACATGGTGTATCTATATTGTAGCATTATATTTTGGCACTAGTGCTATTATGGTCTACAGCAGCACTTCTTAAACTTTTTTCATTCATAACCCCTTTGTATCATCGAGATTTTTTTGCGACCCCAGATATTAAATATAAAATAGATATAGAAATAAATATTTCCATAAATAATTTATTTTCTTTGGGAATCAATATGCTGTATATATGAAAATAAGTAGTTTTAGAATTTGTTTTAAGTATACAAAAATTAATGAAAGAAAATCACATTTTAATGAGATGAATGTGCTTGTTTTTTGCTGCGTAACAAATTAAATCTTGGCGAAATATTTGATACTGCTGAACATAAAGCATCTTCAACGTTTTTCAGCGTTGAACGATATTTGGATTTAATATACATTACAGCTGAAAAAGTCATTTCATATAAGTATGTGGTGCAAATGTCTGAAGAACATTTAATGCCATTTCAGAAATCGTGGGAAATTCCGTCCTAGCTCTGATCCAAAATTCAGTCAAGGATTTTTGTGGAAAGTCACGTTTTGTTTGAGTTACTCGATAGCTCAGAAAATTCCTCTTGAGCTTTATATGGCAGGTGATTAATCTCATTAATATCAATCAAAAATGGTCTTTGAATCCAAGATAACTTTTTGAAATCTAAATTCGATATAAAGTATTTGCAAAACTGTGTTTCTAGGGTTTTTAAGTGATTTATAATAATTTTTGAAATTAAAGTTTTACAATTATTTTTTTTCAATTATAAAATTATTGATAGTCGAAAACATTTCCAATGAATTATTTTCAACCCTATTCCTCCAAATGTTGATCTTTTAAATAAAACCTTCAATTTTATCATTCAAAGTAAAAATACTGCTATTTTTTCATTAAAGAGACAAGTTAAGATCATTTAGCTTCTCAAAAATATCAGACAAATAGCACAGCTTTGATAGCCATAAGTCATTTTGAAAAAGAGCAACAAGACCAGATTTTTGTTCGTTAAAAATACAATAATTTCTTTTTTTAATAACAATAATCTTTTTAAACTATGCCCTCTTGACATCCATTTTATTTCTGCATGTAATGATAAATTTTTGTATTCAGAGTCCATGTCTTTACAAACATTTGAAAATAAATGGCTGTTAAGGGCATGGCTTTTAATAAAGTTTATAATTTTGACAACATCCTGAAGCACATCGTTCAATTCTGTTGCTAATATTTTTGCTGCAAGGGCCTCTTGATGGATCAGGAAGTGTGCAAAAGTTACATGATTATTACTAGAAGCTTTAACAAATGAATTGAAGCCAATATTTTCACCAGTCCTTAATTTTGCACCATCTGTGCATACCCCAAAGCAATTTTTTCATTCTAAATCTTCAGTTTTAAAAAAAATTGTCTACTTTATTATATATGTCTTCCCCTCTTGTATGTTCTTCCAAAGAATGACAAAATAACAATTCTTTCTCAAAGTTTTCTTTAAAAATGTATCTGACATATACTAATAATTGAGCTATTTTTTGAAATATCAGTTATTTCATCCAACTGAATTGCAAATATTGGGCTTTCTTTAAGTCTAGTAATAAGTTTCTCAAATTGGTTATTATTAATTTCAGAAATTCTATTACTGACAGTGTCATTTGACAAAGGAATTTTCCAAATTTCATCAACATATTTACTTCCATAAAATATTTCTACCATTTTAATAGCAGCAGGTAATATAAGATCTTCTCCAAAGGTGTATGACTTTATTTTTAGCAATCAGATATAAAACTTCAATGCAAGTAAATATTTTTCATTAACAGTTATAAATTTCTCAGAATATTGTTTTTCTTTATTTGAAAGTTTTAACAGTCATTCGAAATATTCTTTGGGTTTATTGACATATGAAGGATGCTTGGATTCAAAATGCCTTTTTAATTTTGATGGTTTCATACTTTCCATAGATAAAACATTATTGCAAATTAAACAAAGAGATTGTTTATTACCATCACAATTGTTGAAAGTAAAGTCAAATTGGAGAAATATCTCATATTTTCTTTTTTGCATTTTAGATGCCTCTTTCAGATTACAAGATCCTGCTTGAAGAGATTTTGTAGCATTGCCATCAGCATCATTACCTTTATCTCAAGTTCAACCCTTTATCCATGGGTAAAAAGTATTTTTATCCTAAAATATAAATAAAATAACAGTACTTATTAGTTAGCAGAGACACCAAGTGGCAATCAAGTTTTTTGTTTAATTATAAGAAGCATATTTACTCCCATATGTTCTATTTTTTAATATCCCAGTATGTTTTATTTTTTAATATTTAAAAAATATCAATAAATCAATTATAAATTATCTATTACATTTAAAAAATAGGAATATGTTTTTACTTGTTAATAAATAAATGGCCATAAGTTTCAAATAAAAATAAATTTTTATAATAACTAATAGATAATATTTACTAAGGCTGTAAGCTTGTGGTTAAGACCTGTAGAGGTCCCTACTATCACATTTTATGCGCACATTCTTGAGGTTACAGCCTTAGTAAATATTACTTATGCAATCAATGTGTGTTTAAATAAATTTATAATAACTAATAGGATGATAAATTTTGAATAAAAAAGCGAGAAAAAAGTATACAAGCATTTTTATATATAAAAAATAATATCTTTCATAATATTTATTGAAATAAATACAAGCCTTAGTTGAATAAAACAGTTAAATACAATATTGTTGAAATGAAACCGAAACAAATAACTTGATTGCAAATGCATTATATAATCACAGTGGCGCCAACCTTATTCTCGCCACTGCAACATATATTTTGATTCTGAAATAACTTATATGCTGAAATTGCAATGTGACACCATTATTATGATGCATTTAGTGTTATTTTTCAATATGTAAATATAATTTACAGTTCAACTTGGCCATCATTACGATTTTATAATTGCGCTGTACAGAAAACCTAATATATTAAATTAAAGGGATTGTGACCAATATTTCTCTAAATTCATGTATCTGAATTAAATTTTCATGACCCGATTTGAGGTCATGACCCACAGTTTAAGAAATGCTGCTCTAGTAGATACAGAAAGTGACAAGTGTTTAAGTATTAAATTTATAGCTTTAAGATACTTAATTCGATTACATGTTCAATGTAAAAGGATGATGAAATATTGCAATTCATCTCCTACAACATGTATATTGTATTGCTATACATTCCATGAGTTTATACATCAAATGTAGATATAATCAATACACCACATATACATTCAAAAAGAGTCGAAAACATTTATCTTTAACATTTGTTGTCCTATGGAGATAGTTTACATTCGAAATATTTATCTTTAATAGTTGTTGTCATATTGTACTGATTTGTATATATTATTATTATTATATTGTTTTGCTATTTACAAGAAATAAACAATTTTGTTATTTTTGTTAATATATATGGTATTAATCTTTAATCTGCATTTTGATACCATTTAGGTTCAGATTAAAATATCACACTGCTGATTCATTTAAGGTTGCTTAAATATTTTATTATATTTGCTATTTGAATTTAATACGTTAAAGGAAGAATGCTTCCATAAAAATGCCTGATAGGCATATTCATCTTGATAGTAGTAAATGATTATTAAAGAAAAGCCCTGAGCTAATTATTATGATAAGTCTTAATGAATATTTATTAATAGAAACCCGGAGAATATGTAGTTAATGAAGAGATACTACAAAATTATATAAGTATGAAATCATTTAATAATAAACCAGTGATTATTGAAGTATTATATAAATTATATATTATATTTTAAAAGTTTAGTAGTCAAGATTTAAATCCCTGAGAAATTATATATTTACATTGATTATTTATTAAGTAATATTTACTAAGGCAGTAACCTCAGGAATATGCATCTGAAAAATATGAAGGTAGGGACCTCTACAGGTCTTAACCACAAGCTTACGCTTTGTTTGGAAAATATGGAGTGAATGTATTTGTGTGGGTTAGAGTCTTATGGCTAACAGGTTTCTCTGGGAATAGTGGCTGAGAGATTCTTGACTCCGAATAAAGAGAAGTCACAGTGCATCACATCGCATATAAAGGCTCAACTATAAGTGAATGCATTTTCGGTAAGCGCAACTGGAAGTGTTTTCATTTTCTTTTGCTCTAATTTTTGGTTTAGCACAGTTAATCTCTTATGTACCGAGTCTCTTCCAAACAAAGTTATGTTGAGAGATTACAATATAAATGTTTACAAATTATACATTTTAATTCATAAGCACATCTCCGCAAACTAGTATGGGAAGAAGGGCTCATCCACATCACATGTCATGACTAAAGTTACAGCCCTAATAGATTTTATCATAAATCAGTGCAACTCTACACCAATTGCCATTCTGCTTGATATTGCTGTGGCATTCGACTTGGTTAGGGTAGACATTTTTCGGATATTCTGGCAGAGTATGATGTTACGGGTGCAATAATCTACTCAACAACAAAGAGATTTTTGTTTCTCTAGATGGGAAGATTACACCAGGTTTCAGGCCATTTAAAGCCATTCCCAAGTCTCTCCCCTCAGCATTCTTCTCTTCTCTGCATACATTAACCCTCTACTGATGGACATGAAAACAAACCTCCCTGGTGTGTTTGTTCAATTTCTAAATCAACAAATAAACCTTTTTGCCTATATTGATGATATTATGGTCATACTCCCTGATGCCAAGCTCATTCCTCGGCTAATGTTAATCATTCAGTGATACTCTGCCAATTTTTATCTTAAAGTGAATCATGACAAATCTGCCATCTGGCAAATCAAATCTGGTAAATGAATTAATTCAGTCTTCACATCGAGTCCCCAAAGATACTTGGGATTTCCAATTTTCAAATCAACCACAGCCATGGTGAAAGATATTCAGGAAGGAATCATAAAAATTGCTGAAAATATCACCAACTCACTCTCCAAAGTCTATATGTCACTCTTTGGGAAGGTTGGTCTTCCTAACATGATTGTTATGTCTAGAATATCATACTATGCCCCCTTCATTAAATACACAAAAAAATTTCAAAACAAAATCAATAGTTAATGCTCCAGACTATTCTGGAAAGGTCAAACTGTTGTGATAAGCCTTAGAGGACTCCAATGCCCCAGGAAACTCAGTGGTCTGTATTTTCATTCTATCCAAGCTATCATCTTACAGAAAACATTTAACACACTTCATAACCTCACCCATGATATTATAAATAAGGTAGTCCCAACTGACCAGCCTCCTCCTTACCCCAAATCCTGGATATTGGCATTAATCTGTCATCTAGAACATCAACCCATTAAACAGTCCACCTTTGATCAGAAAATAAAGCTATGGGAAGCTTATAACCTCATCTATCCAAACCAACAAAACTTGTTAACCAGCCTTAAGATTAATAACCATAAATCATTACATCTCAAAATATGCAGTCTTGAGGCAAAATTTTTTGATTTTGCTGTTAAAACTAACCTGCCCACCCTACCCACTAGTTCTTTCCTGTATTTCAAAAGAGGATATAACAAAATTAATCCAATCTGCAGTCTGTGCTCAATGGAATATGAATCAATTGATCATATTATTCATAAATATCTGCAGATAAAACCTACAAGAGAACTCGTCATCTCCAAAGTCATAATTAATAGTGTGCTCATATTATCACTGGATAAGGCAATACAGACTGACACTTATTCAATAATTAGAATTTTTTATTCATCCTGTATCCACTTTGGATAATCAGATGTAAAATGTTAATTCCATTACCACTACCAAACCCAAGCTCACTATTCATACATCTAATCAAAGAAATTAAAAAGCGAGATGAGCTCTTCTCCACAATCAAAACCTTCAATGACACATGGTCTCTATTCTCAACAACATAATTGATTGCAATTGTAGTTAATACACATGCTAACTCATCCCCTAAACAAGTCAGGTTGTGGGTTGGGTCACTAAACCCAATAATGTTCCCACCCGTTAAATCTTTGATATATCTAATTCATATTATCAAAGCAATCTTGACTACTCTGTACTCTTGTACTTCTTATAACAATTTCAAGACTTGTATTAGAAGAACTTTTGTGATTAGAAAATCATGTATAACATTAACCTCTTCTCCTTATATCATCTGATTTTCTTGTTCTTGTTCAATAATGTAACATACCTTTTGAATAAATTATGTTTTGAAATGAAACCTAATACTTGTGTCAATATTCTTTCTAGTTTATTGTAATGAATAGAGTGCCGGAATTCTAGACTTTAGGCTTTTTTGTTTTTGCTGTTTCATTTGAGCTCCCAAGCATTAGATTTTTTTTTGTAACAATAGTATGTACTATTAAATAATTTTTTCAAACAATGCAGTTCCAAAAAACAAGATAACCAAGAAAATGAATAACTATTAAAGCATTACATAATCACCTTTTCTTATGCTTACACAAACTGTTAAAACAATAGCAACTTTCTTCCCAATTATTAAATTTAAAAGTTATTATGTTTTGAATCTGTGATAATGAGTTACTTTTTTTGTCATAGAAAATCATTATAATTGCTAATTTTTATAGGAGATTTTTGATTTTCAAAGAATTTTAGGAACCATTTGAACTCCCCATCCAAAGATAGTTTGTTAATAAGGTTTTCGTGATAGGTTTATACCTAGCTTGTTTTATAACTTAATTTAGATTTGACTTTTGATTACTTCCTTTCACAAGGTGTTAAAAGCAGATACAAACCAGTTCCTATCCTGCGATGAGAATGGTGTAGTGAAAATTACACTACAGAAATATTCATTATTGGATAATCTCAAAGTTAATGAATGACTAATAAAAGTTATTAATATATTTTGATTTACTTTCTGTTTTCGTTTTTGGAGTTTAAATTAGACGTGTGTTTTTATTTTAAATATTTGTCTCTATATTTACATAAAGTTTGAGTTGGTGTTTTATTTTAAGAATACCTAAAAGAGTTGTGACAAATCTTGCGAATAATGAAGTATTTATTTATCTGCATTAGTCCGGTAACCGCGATTTATTTTGAGGTTTTATTAAATAACTATTTAGCCAAAGAATTTGAGGATTAGTGATATGTTATTTAATTTATTATAATTTTGAGTTTAGTTTTATATAAATATTAAATATATATATAGGTGGCAAGAGAATACAACGTAAATCAAGATGAAGAAGATAGTAGGCCATTTGGAGTGCGACTTATGGAAGAGTGGGCTGTAAGTATTTAACAATCACATACTAGGTAAATAGGTTCTGATAGATAATTAGTAAATATATTAAATAAACTCAATATTATCACATAATTCTTTTAAATTCATATAAATAAAGATACAATAAAACAAGGTGAATTTCATGCTGAACCAGAAGTTTTCAACTGGTTCAGATGACTATCTCTCATAAAAAAATATTTATCTATATTAAATAATTACATTTTGAATTACAAGTGTCAAATTAACTCAACCCACATCTTTGACACCATCCACTTTAGATAAATATGGTAAAGACTATTATTAATCATTTACTAAACTAGAGATTGTCTCTAGCACAGATATAAACTTTAAAATTCAATAAAAGATTAGTATATTTGATTTTTAAAAATTAACCACTCAAACACATGGAGTTATTCACATTTCTTTTTCTCACGTGTGATATCTTTATAAATATATTAAATGACCTCACTATTACTACATATTCTTTTAAAATAATAATTAAACATGTTGAAAAATGAACACATTATAATGTTAAAATAAATATATACAGTATTTCTTTTGAGTTCTAAAAACATTTTTACAAATTAAAAATAATTTATAAAATATTTTATTACATTTTTAGTTTGAGCAAATATCTTTTCTAAAGTATGTGTGCGTATATAAATATAAAGTAATAATTTACACGTTAAAAATATTCTGTGTAAATTTTAAATTATAATAATAGTTGACAATAACAATATATATTAATTAAACCTAAGAATTGTTAATTATGTTGTAATCATTATCAACAGTGAAGTGAAAAAAAAAAGCAGACACGACGTGATTTTCCAAGATCATTGTGTGTCGGTATTAGTGGAATGTCTATTTATTATACAATCTTTAAATTGGGTTATAAAGATAAATTATTGCCCAATAACAAGCTAGTCATTCTTTATAAACCAATTTAACAGACCATCCGCTAACATCGATATACATGGTTCTTGAAAAATCGAGTGATGTCAGGGTTTTTGTGTTTATGTTATTTCACTTTCTAATGATTACAATCTAATTGACAGTACTGTATTTTTGTTTAATTAATATACATTGTTACTGTGTAGCATTATTATAATTTAAAATATGTATATATGTCACTAATTAAGATTACCAAGCTTCTATGTTAATTCCCTATTGAAAAGTTTTAATGCAATACAGGACTATAGTTTCGAAATATCTATTTTCTCATAAGCTACGCTATTCTATTAATCTCATTTTTTTCAATTCGGTATGAATTCTCTATATTTATATATAGAAATGTCATCATTGTTTATTTATTGTAAAAGTAAATCAATTATTATAAAGTGCTGAAGCTTGAAATCATTAGATTGGAAGGCAAACTCCGATAATGCGCTATTACTTTAAATATTATAAATCTCCACGCACTCACTCGTCAGTAAGAGTTTAAAAAACTTAAGTGAATCACTTAAGTTTAAGACCTGATTTAGCATGGTCAGTGAAAGTTGGTGTATTTATAGATATGCACTCTAAACTTAAGTGATTCTCTTAAGTTTTTTAAACTCTTACTGATGAATGAATGAGTGCGTGGAGATTTATAATATTTAAAGTAATAGCGCATTATCGGAGTTCAACTTCCATCTAATGATTTATTGTAAAAGTGTGACTAATCTTTTAAATATTGCCCGGTTTTTCTATTCTAGTATAGTAATAGAATATGAGATTTTGGGGTGTAAGAGTCTTCAGCAGAGATTCCAATTCTCCACACTTCCAGCATTTGAACTTCTAATGAACTCTTAAGCAAAAAAAAAAAAAAATCATTACATTATTTATTCATTTATTTTAACATTCTATTTAAGAAATTTATTGCTTGTGATCTTTTCAGTATGTGGTAAAAATAGAAATGTAATTTTCATTTTTTAACTATTAAATCAATTTTCTTCATAAATGGCATGTTCCTATTTGATTATCATGCATGCATGTTTGTGCTGTGTGTGCATGTCAGAAAAGGATTAGTTAAAGAAGACAAATAATTAAAAACAGATCGAACAGGCAATTATGAACTGACAAATAATGGAAGAGTAGGTTTTCTCTAAGGACAGTGTCTGGACTGTAAATACCTGTTAGTGAATTAACCTGTGTCTGCTTTTGCCATCATTATGCATCCAGAAGTTTAGTGGACTTTGACTCTGCAGAAATTACCCAATAGAATCCCCACTGAAGATAAAGAAAGGGGATGTAGGTATGAAAGAGGCTGCCCCAGTCTACATTATAATTTTTGTATGCCTTATGGCTCTAACTATGTACCCAATTGTCATGTGTAATATAAGTATATAACTATTCCATCAATTCTAATTTTATAAATTAATACTTAATGTTATTAAATAAGTATTAACTAAATGTGCTCGTATTCCTCATTCATTATTGATATGTAGCACAATTTAATCAATATGTAGCAGTTTGTATCTATTTTTACTTTTTTCTATATTCTGTATTTTAATTCCCACTTTATTTTGTTACTATTTAAAATTTCTAAATGCATATTTTTATGCATAATTTACAGTAATTTACATTTTTTATACATGTTTTAATTATTATCGCTATTTGCCATTAAACAGGTTCGTTTGCAAACTGGTAAAAAATCAGATTCTTCACAAGAGGAAATACAACTAGCACCAATGTCACTCTCATGTTGTGTTAATGGTTTTCTGGTGACAATGTAATTAGTAATTAATCTAACAACTAAAAATTAAATTCATATTTTTGTCTTTAATTTTTTAATTTTCAATTTTAATTCTGCCCACTGCTATTACTCACCTTTTAAAAATAAACTTGCGGACACTAAATGATTAATAATAGATTACATTCTTTTTTAAAAAGCAAAAACAGAATGTGATTTAAAATGCAAAATTAACACGCACAATGTTTGAACAAATTTACATTATAATCTTGTAAAATTTAATGTGTGTATACATAAAATGTGGAAATCATGATTTTAATTTCATTATTGCATAAAATCTTATTATTATAAAACACTAAAAATATTGAATTACTAAGATGAAAGTCGAATTCCAATAATGTGCTATTACTTTCAATATGATGTAAGTGCACACAATTTATTATTTAAAGTAATAGCGCATTATCGGATTTCGACTTTCGGAGAAACGTGAATCACGTAACTTCAAAATCGCGTTAAATAAATCCATGTAAAAAGAGACCCAGGTGTATATATATAATTTTAAGAAGCAATGAAATCTTTATGCACTGTCTATATTAAAATTTAATAAACATGTAGCTCACATTATTATCAAATCACAAGTAGAAGACAATTGAACTCCTAAAATCATTTTGTAAAATTACATATTAATGGAAGGCATTTAATTACATTGTGTATATATATATATATATATATATATATATATATATATATTGTGCCGTTACAATTTGGTCACTAGCCAAATTTATAGTAATGTGCATGTAGAAAAGGTAAACCAAAAATCATCATCATGATTTTATATAACCATAAAAGAAGCTGTAGGGCATCCAAGTTCAAACCCTACCAGATCAAAATCTTAAACACTTTAGACAGAGAATGGGTCAACAATTATATGCTTTATTTGTTTGTGTGTTGATAGAAAGGTAATACACACATTTAAACTATTTAATATTTAAATTTTCTGTTAAAAAGCAAAGTTATAATGCATACATATAGGCAATGTATGTGTAAATTATTTATTTGTTTTATATTTCAAATATTCAACATTTTAACTTTCTTTAAAACTAACCTATGCTAGATCAATTCTAATATTTTATTCTATACTTCTATTTTACTTTTCTTTAATTATAAGTGGGATTTAAAAGTTACAGACTTAATTAAATAATTGGGTTATAATTACTAAGCTAGCAATCATATTATTTAAGGATAGTTTATGAATGATTTGAAAGAATGCAGGATGTGTGTACATTACATACAAAATTTTACATTTCCTAAATATTGAAAGAAAAGGAAGTATTAAATCTGTTAAATTATTTTTTTTTGTACAATTTTTTTTTTGTTAAAAGAGGAAATCTGTTTAATCAGATATCGATCTTTGTAGTGGATTTTTTGTAAATGATTGTCACTTTGGAGCTATAATTTTTGAAATTGTCTTATCAAGATCTAAAGAAGGAAGCTCAAAGATTTGAAGTGTTACCTGGATGTTAAAAAGAAAAAAAAAACAAAAGAAAGGAAATAAGAATTGAGTCTATTTTTTTTTTTAAAACAAAAGTGTCTGGAAAAAGGATTAAACTTTTCAGTTGAAAAATACTTTGGTTGAAAATAAATTAGAGATCCAATTAAAACAAATTTGTCCAAAAATAGCAAGTGATGCTATCTCTGATTGGTTAAGGTAGCTAAAATTTGGATATAAAAAGCTGTCTTGGATTAGTATTGTGATTGATTCAGATTATTAAACTATAATATTGAACGTTGAAAATATAAGAGATGGAGGGCTAGAAAAATTATATGTATATTCCATTTGCCGGACCATCTGGAGGAAGCTGCACATCACATAGGAAAGAAAAGATGTGTCTAAAATAATATTCTACACCTTTCAACTGACCAGATAAATAAGATGTTTTTAATAGAAGGAAGAAAGCATTCACCTGCATTCAAAGAAGATGAATTAATCTACTGATAAATATTAATCATCAAGTCCAATTAATTGTTCCAACAACTGATTTTAAACTCAAGAAAATTTACAAATGGGAAAACAACTGCTGTATTTCATCCACATGCTTGACAAGAAGAGAAGAAAATTTACTATAATGATTTCCAAATTATCCACTAAAGCAAATAACCTCAATAGAGTCACCATCATCAAATAGTTATCCACCTCAAGAAAGAGATTGTTCCCAGTAAAATGGAAATGGTAGCTGAGAAATATAAACATTATACAAGACAAGTTTGAACCCTTGAAAATTCGCCACAAACAAAAAATCGGTAATATGACTTTTTATATCTATTTTCTTTATGATCTCAATCTTAATAAACATTTTAGCGATAAAGTGGTATATTTTATTTAAAGAACTTTTAAAGACTATTCAGATCGATTAAAACAAGAATGTCTTACTAATAATAACTTTGAGCTTCATAAATGATCTTGAATGTATGAAAATTATTTGTTTATTAATTTTACAATATTAATGTGTAAAACAATTTTTTTTATGGTGTTATGATTTTAGTTTTAACTGATATATTATTATTATTTTGGTTTTTTAATAATATTTTGTTATTATGGGATGAAACACGCACATACATAATAATATTTTTATATGTGTATAATTGGAAGTGAATGTGAGATAATGAGTAGTATTGGAATATTAGATTATTTTGTTTCAAGTTCAGTATAGATTTCAGCGCTTGGAAGGGAGGGGGAGAAAATATTTAAAACTTGTTTCTAAAACTTGCTCTTTCAATTTTACTAACATTTTTTTTTACATTCTATTTACATGTTAGATTTTTAAAGTATGTGTGCTAATGAGCAGATAATATTTTTTTTAAATACTTTTCTCATGGAGTGAAAATCATGGTCAATGTGACGTCCAACTTAATACAAAATACATTTGAAGGGAAAGGGGGAAGAACTTAAAATTAATCTGAGGATTGTTATATAATCAATTATTATCATTATTATTCATGTCAATTTTCATATTTATCTAGAAATTTTTATGTATATGTTAAGAATGTAGTAATAAATATTAGTTTGTTTTATTAAACGAGGCGTATATATTTCATTAAGTGTAGTCTTGGTTAAGTGTGATTATTCATCATCATCAATGGTTGAATATTAGTTATTTAAGATATAAGTAAATATGCTAAAATTAAGCAATAATTATGAATTTCTTTATAAAATTTAGTTTTATGTTTAGGCTTAGTCCTAGAGCTGTAGTTGAAACCCTTGTCATTATCGTTATTATTATCATCATCATCATCATCATCAACATTTTAATTAATGAGCTGTTTAACTGTTTAAAGGCCATAAATAAATATTGATTTTATAATATTTAGTGATCTCTTAGTATTATTATAACCACATCCCATCATCTATTTCATGCAAGGATGAGTGAATTGCCATCCTCAATTAGTTATATATAATCTGAGCTAGTAAACTTACAAAACTATTGAAACACATTTGTTATGCTAAGATCTGAGAAATGATTTATGTCTAATATACTCCACTTTGGTTTATAGATGTTTTACTTTTACCTAACTATTAGTGCTTATAGTGATATGGCTCAAAAAGCAAAATCTCTCATTTTTTATTAGAAATAAAGTACCAAAAAGGGATTCAAACCCGGTACATGTAAAAGGTTATTAGATATAACCGTGTCTAGATTCAGATAATCTAGTGGCGCCCTGCTAGACCATATTCACTTAGTATTTGTTTAAACATGCACTTAACATCAAACCAAGAAATGAAAGGGGATAAACCTACTGCCTGTATACCTGAGTTAGATTTTATTGAATTATTAGTGTACTCACTTCACGTGGTTACTATAATACATTGCTAATAATTTGCTTATAATTCTTGATAGTGTTATTTTTTGATCAACCTTTACTTATGATCATTCAATGGACTACTCAGGTATGGTAATATCTTTTTTTGAATGAACTTTAATTTGGTTACAATATATATATATATATATATATATATATATATATATATATATATTATAGCAGTAACTCTGGTCAATAGAAGCAAAAGCAACAAAATGTACAATGAAAATAATATGAGACCCGTAATTAATTAGTTAAAGCTCATTCTTTATATAAATATTTATTGCTTTAGTTACCATATACTTCATATATTATACTTCAAAGAATATATTCTCAGAGCTATGGGGGGGGTTTCTACAGCTTGTGTGTGTGGTGTTAATTACATATATTTTCTCAGCAAGAATTAGATGTAAGATAAAAGTATTATAGCGATATACTAACTCAGTATAATTAATTAATGTTTTATGAAATAGCAAAATATTTTGTTCTATCATTGCTTTAGTGAATGCATGAAAGAACAGTTAATAAGTTTGTAAATAAAGAAACAATTTATTAATGACAAAATAAAATAATAAATCAATAAATAGATAATAAAATAAATCACTAAAATCTTTTTTGGGAGATTTTCTTTCTTGAGAACTTTTCACTTCAGAAATTATAATAAAGTTCAAATACTTTATCTCTTTATAACTTTACTTGATAACTTCTCACATAAAAAAATGAATTATAATTTATTTCTAGGTAATATTTCTGGAAATAGTTTCATTTACTTTATTATTAGAAATTATGATACAGTTTGTGCTATAAATAATTCAAGTTCAAATATTATATTCTTATAGTTCCTTCATGAATAAAAAATAATGTTATTTGCGGCAAGTTCCAAAATAATTTTCATTCTTTAGTTTTTTAAAAGTTCAATATTTTTTTCATTTATTTGTCTTGAATATTCACAATGAAAAAATAATTTCAAAGCATTAGAAAATCTTACCACTGTATTGAAAGATTTTTTCTTTCTTTCTTTAAATATTTTTTTCCCTTTCAGTATCATTAAGTAAAACATTAAAGGCAATTACACAAGGCATTAGTATCATTCTTTTTTCTCTGGTGATTCATTTGCAGAGTTATAATTACATATAGCAGTTTTTTAATTACTTGATAAAGAAAATAGATTGGGCATTTCACTAGCTTAGGAACCAATGAGCTATTTACTTAAAATTAGCACAGCATCTTCCATACAAGCCTGAGTACAAAGAGTATTTCCATCGCTTTAAGTAAATTAAAATATAATTAGAAATTTTTACTTCTTGTGTATATTTTTACTTTTATTTGATAGATAATTTATTTTGCTGTTTTTCTACCTCAACAAAAAAAGATGGGGGAAAGAAAACAATCTATCTCATTTTAATATTTTTTTAACTTCATTTACATATCAAAGCTTTAACTGTATTTATAACTGTTTTTGAGGATTATCTTCTTAATGAATTTAAAGTATTTTATGTTTAACAAAGGAAAATTAACTAAATGAATATATCATGTTATTTTCCAAAAGTATAATGATATAACTTTGACATGGCCAATATAGTAGGTACATTATACACACACACATATATATAATACAAATAAAATGTCTATTAATTAAAAAACTATTGTAATAACAATAAAAATAATAAAAATAATGGTAATTAATTATTACATACAGTCTTTCAATCTGAAAAAATACTCTTGGTTAATTTCTTAACTTGCCTCAACTGCCATTAAATTCAAAAAACAAAATGGAAGCAAACATCATCAACTTAAATCCCATAAAACCTGAATTTTAATGTTAGCAGCTTATCTATTAATTAGATTCATTTTATTTCTATTTATTAAAATCACCTCCTTATTTTTTTTATTATTATAGTTTCTCCTTTCATGAAGAATTTTAACACTTTCAATATCAAGCTTAAATTTATATTTATATGTCCTTTTATGGTCCAAGAAAACTGAAGCAGCCATTAAATCATTATTATTTCTTCTTTTTATATGCTTCTATAACAATTCATGTTCATTTAATCTTTTTTCAATACTGCACCTCATTTCATCTATATATGATAACATACATCCACAAAAGAAAAGTAATATTGTATATTAAATTTTTTATGGATGTATGTTATCATATATAGGTGAACTGAAGTGCAGTATTGAAAAAAGATTAAACAAGTATGACTTATTATACAAGTATGTAAAAAGTAAAAATAATAATGATTTAATGACTGCTTCAGTTTTCTTGGACCATGAAAGAACATGTAAATATAATTTTAAATTTGATATTGAAAATGTTAAGATTTTTTGTGAAGAAAGAAAAGTTAAAGAGGCAACTTTAATAAATAGAAATGAAATTAATCTAATTAACAAACAAGCTGCTAACATTAAAATTTGAGATTTATGGGATTTAAGTTGATGAGATTTGCTTCCATTTTTGATTTTTGAATTTAACAGCAGTTTGAGGCGGATTAAGGAATTAACCAAAAGGACTTATGCAGATTGAAAACCTATATATAATAATTTATTATCATTATATATATATATATATATATATATATATATATATATATATATATATATATATATATATATAAACAAAAGGCAGATATCTGTTTAAGTGCCAGTTATAAAAAATATGACCAATCAATGATTACCTGATATGAATGCATTTAGATTCTCACATTTAGATCATCCAATAATTATTGATTACTGAAGCTTATTACAGATGTTGCTACAACAGAGAGCTGCTCTGGTTTATATGGCTTTTATATGCTAAAAGCTCAAGTGATGTGTATATATAGGTGTGCAAATGTTATACCAAGAGGTATTAAAAAATATATGATTTTTAAAAAGGACATTTTAGTTCGACTGCAAAGAAAATTTTTTAACCTATGAGAGCTTTAAGAAACTCCAATAATCATTGTTGCCAAGGTCAAAAATACTGCCAAAATACTTCAAAATGAAGCAGTGCCAAGACTGGTGATTATATTCTCTAAATTTGGGAAGCCTAAACTGCCAAAATAAGCAGAACACTCTAGCATCTAGCAAAATGAGAGCTTATGTAAAAAAATGTATGGTTGAGTATGTATTTAAAAGTTATTTAGTATAAAAACTGGACAATGAGTAAGTGTTAAATGGGTAAGTCTTTGCTTATCCACTCTTAGCCACCGGAAGATTTTATTTCAAAAGATCATCAAAAAAACCTTAGTATTCATATTGCCTTGATTTAGCTATTGCATATAGATATAGAATTGTGATGCTGTGTGAATCACATCATTAAATTTTCATTACTTAGATATAAATGACTACCTATTTGTCTTTACAATCTCATTTGTGGTTTGATTTTACAACATTTCTATGTGTATACAATTTAATTATGGAATCAATTGAAATATATATTTTAAAAAAATAATTACATTATGGACTATTTTCAGCATTTAATATAAATATTGAATGTCTTTAGAAAACTTTAACCTTCATTTAAACTTTCCAAATACTACTTTGTATGCTGTTACTAATAGTTGAATGTATTTGGAGACAAAGAATTTTTTGAGTTTAAAAACATTATAACTTTTATAAAAACTTATTTGGAAGCCATTGCTTTAAATGTATTCATGTCAATATATTGAATACTTTAATTGTCATTTGTTTGATTAAAAAACTTTTCTTTCAATGTTTAGAAACTTCATAACATTGATTTGGAGAAAGTAAGAGCTGATGAGGAAATAGATGAAGACAAAATGGCAGAGATTGTCTTATCATTTAAAGATATTGTTGAGGTAAGAACTACATCTATTTGACTTTTTTGCTAAAACATACTTGTATTATTATATATTACTGTAAAAATATGAATGTTTGTTTGTTTATGATCTTATAACAAAAAATATTTTACCAATCTTGAAGAATTTTACATGATTTTTTTTTGTTTTTGTACAAAATTTTATTAACACATACATTTTTGCTTTAATTGTTTTTAAAAAAATTGTAATTTGCAATTTTAAAATGTGTGGAAAATTTATATCATTATTGTTTTTGAATAACTTCATAAAAATCCAAAAGAGGACAGCACTGAGTAAAAGATAAATTTTTACCATTTCCCTTTAAGTATATTATCACATGATAAAGTAAAATCATGTGATTTGTGTATTAAAATACATACTAGAGAAATGAAAAAATATTAGTTTTTGGGAATCCAGGTAAAATTTTATTCAATAAATAAATTTTAAACCATTTAAACTTTGTTTGAATCATGTACTTAATTTCTCACTTATATATATTAAAACAATGTTAAAATTTTACTGCCATTTCAAAAATTATAATATGAGAAATATATAAAATAATTTATTTCTAAATTATTGTTTATTGTAATTTATTAAGTTATATTTTTTGTGACATTGCTGTTGATAATTATTTTATGTAAATGTATCTTAATTATGAAACTTTCTACTAATGCAAAGTGACATCTGGAGAAATGGAGAGAATTAGCAAGTAAAATTTTTATTTGGTATTCAATACATCAAAAATTAAAAATGGAATACATAAATATATTTCAATTATCAAATTTTGTACTAATGCCAGGGTACAACTAATGTTTGCAAGTAGAATATATAAATATATTTTAATTGTCTAACTTTCTATTAACAGCCATATGACAGCTAGAGAGATGAACAGAATTAACAAGGAACACCAAAAATCAAAAATAGACTTTACATAATAAAACATTAAAAAATTTTTACTGCTCATAATATACCTTTCTTATATATAAATATATATATATATATATAATAAATAAAATGTCCATTAATTAAAAGCAAAATTGTAATTATAATTAAAATAATAAATTTAACAGTTTACAAACTATTACAAACAATTCTTAAATCCGCATAAACTGTTAAATTTATTATTTTAATTATTATTTTTATATATATATATATTGTGCCATTACAATTTAGTCACTAGATAAATTTATAGTAATGTGCATGTAGAAAAGGTAAACCAAAAATCATCATCACAATTTTATATAACCATAAAAGAAGCTGTAGGGCATCCAAGTTCAAACCCTACAAGGTCCAGTTCTAAAAGCTTTAAACAAAGAAAGAATGGGTCAACAATTACATGCTTTACTTGTTTGTGTGTTGATAGAAAGGTAATACACACATTTAAACTATTTAATATTTAATTTTTCTTTAAAAAGCAAAGTTATAATGCATACATATAGGCAATGTATGTGTAAATTATTTAATTGTTTTATATTTCAAATATTAAACATTTTAACTTTCTTTAAAACTAACCTATGCTTGATCAATTCTAATATTTTATTCTATGCTTTTATTTTGCTTTTCTTTAATTATAATTGGGATTTAAAAGTTACAGATTTAATTAAATAATTGGGTTATAATTACTAAGCTAGCAATTATAGTATTTAATGTTAGTTTATGAATGATTTGAAAGAATGAAGGATGTATGTACATTACATACAGAAATTTACATTTCCTAAATATTGAAAGAAAAGGAAGTATTAAATCTGTAAAATTATTTTTTTGTACAATTGTTTGTTAAAAGAGGAAATCTGTTTAATCAGATATCGATCTTTGTAGCAATTTTTTTTTGTAAATAATTGTTTTTCACTTTGGAAGCTTA